>LR750158.1:351285-377115 GCA_902729485.2 Mus minutoides | reverse complement strand
TATATATATATATATAAAACCTGTTCAATCAGTGTTACTTGTCTATATGTTTTCAGGGCTGACCATTAGATAATGGATAGTCAATTGGTATGATCTTCCCTAGGGAAGACCATTTCTCCTACTCTGAATATTCTGTAGTTGCCTGTAGTGCTTTATCCAGGATTGAAGCATTCTGAGCATTCCCTTTTACATATTAACATGTCTATTGCTATCATCTTTGTTCAGATCATGTTTTTTTAGGTAGCCATGTTGGTGAAACTTTTTAAGTGTAACTTCTGACATTTCTAGGAGACACTCTCTCAGAGCAAACTCTGTTCTCAGGCTCCTATAAGCCTTCTGTTCTGTTTTGCAGTGTGATTCCTGAGACTTAAAGTACAGGAGTTGTTCTGTATATGTGTCAGCTGGGTCTGGGTTCCACTCTGCATTTTGATTGATTATGGTTTTCTGTAACAGTCTCTGTTACAAAGAGAAGTTTCCTTGATAAGGGGTAAGGACTACATTTTTCTGTGAATGTAAGGACAAATACTTAGAATGTAGTTAGTGATTAATGTTAGTTTAGTAAAGTAGTGGCTATAGGTTTCCCTCTAAGATTCATGACTTCACTATCCCTGGGTAGTTAGCTAGATTTCCAATACTAGATATTATTTCCCTTTTGTTAAGTGGGTCTTAAGCCTATCAAAGCTCAAGAGACCTCAAATTAGAGAGTGGTTGGTTACTGCGACAGTATATGTACCACTAATGCGTCCTTAGGGTTGTTGTGCCATGTTGGTTGTTATTGTGTTTCAGAGGTGTCATAGCTGGGTAGGGCTATTGGTTCTTCCTTGCTTTGGGAGCTTACATAGTTCCTCCAGGGGGGAGGCTTTCAGATCATATCAAGTAAGCTTGGCCTTATGTTTGAAGTATATGGTGTCTTCAACAATAAATACTTCCTTCCAACTCTGTAAATCAGTCAAGGGCAGTAGCAGTGACCTATTTGGCTGACCCTGACCAACAACTCAAAAGAGGGCTTCTCATGCCTGGCATTGGGGTTTGTCATATAGTTTATAGCTCTGGAGAGGAACATTGTTAGCCCAGATGTGAAACTTTAATTTAAGCTATTTATGTCTATATATTTATATGTATTCAATGTATTTTTAAGTAGATAATAGTATGTTTCTTTATGGCTTTTCCAGATATCCTTAGTTATTTTATCTTCTTTCTTGTGTATTTACCTCTAACCCCTTCATAACTAAAGCCCCCAACCCATTTTCCTATTCTCCTCTCAGATCACTTGTATCATGCTATTCCTGTCTCTGTGGCCTCTCTCTCTGTTGCTTCACTATCACCCCTACATAATGGCCTTTTTAGTTTCCTAGTTTCTGAAGTTACTCTAGGCTATAGACTTACATCTGAAGATTTGGAACTAGGAACTTCAGATGAAAGAGAACATGACACATTAATCTTTCCAGGTCTGGGTTACCTCACTCAATTAACTTTTCTAGTTCCATTCATTGGCCTGGCTAGACTCTGAAGAAAGAAGTGCAAGATCTGGCTGAGTGGAAAGGTTCAAGAGAGATATTCTAAATATCAAAATAAAGATAAGTAGGTGAAAATGCTTTCATCTGTGTCTTTAGAGAGAGGACATCTAACCCCATAAAGCTTGTGTATATGCAGATCATCCCTGGGCAGCAGCTAAGAAACTGGCATGGTAATTACTTCTGGGAATGGGATTATAGAGAGCTGGGAGGTGAGAGGATAAGAATGGAAGGAATATTTAAAAACTCTTTGACACATTTTGAATTTTGTTCACCAGTATTACATTACATACTCACATAATTGTTTTTAAATTTATGACTTGGGGGTAGATACATCAGAGATAGTTTTTTCAATTGGATTATCCTCAGACTATAAAATTACTTTGTCAATCCGGTTGTGCCTGTGTATGGATATATCTGGCATCTAATGATTAAAAGATCTTAGTCCTAGATAAAGATACATTTTATTGTTTGATAGCTGATAGTGTATTAGTCAGGGTTCTTTAGAATAACAGAACTTATAGAATTAATG
The DNA here is from genome assembly GCA_902729485.2 of Mus minutoides. NCBI lineage: Eukaryota > Metazoa > Chordata > Mammalia > Rodentia > Muridae > Mus > Mus minutoides. The sequence goes on along the minus strand of LR750158.1, from coordinate 375,069 downwards.
AATACATTAATATATATATGGGGTTTATTATATTTATAGGCTGTAGTTCAGCTAATTCAACAATGGCTGCCTGTGAATGTCCCAAGAATCCAGTAGTTGTTCAATCCACAAGGCTGGATGTCTCAGACAGTCTTCAGCATGTCTGGAATCCCAAAGAAGTAGGTTCTAAAGCCAGTGAAGACCTTGTCTCTAAAAACACAAACAAATACAAATCTTAATTTCCTTTGAGTAAAGCAGCAATATATGCATTTAGAACAATATTCAGAAAAAAAGGAAGAAGGAAAGAAAGTTGGATAGAGAGAGAAAAGAAAAGAAATAGTCAAATGTTTTCTGCTTCTTCAACCATAATGACCTATAACAGGAATAAGGGATAGAGTAAAAGAGACTTAACAATAGCAAGGGATATATTTCTTACTGTCCTCAGTTTCTATTTAAGAAGAGAAGGAGGGGGTACTCCTTCCCAATTCCACAAAGGGAGGGGAAAGGGAAGAAAAGCGAAGTGAAGGGGAAGAATGGGAGAGGAGGGAGGAAAGAGGGAGAGAGAAAGAAAAAGAAAAGGGAGGTTTATTACTTCTTTATGGTAGAAATGGCATTTGAGGACTGGGTGTGAAGCTCATTGGTAGACTATGTGGAAGGGAATGACCCAGCAAACAGGAGAAATTCTATAATATCAATCTTAGATAAGATCAGTTGAGATAAAAGCCTGCTATCTTGAGTTAGTATTATATATAAAACCCCATGAAGGAAGTAAATTAAGGAAGCACATTTTCTTCCTAATTTGCTGAAAATATTTGAAATTAGAAGTAAATGCCTTTAAGCTCTTTTAAATTCATTCATTTATTCTTAAATTCTTGGAAATAAGTTGAATAGTACCCAGGAACAACAATCAGAATTGTCAAGTTACCTTAGAAGGCAGAGGAAAAAAACTTAAACTGTCTTTTGTTTCCCTTAGGGTTCCCAGACTATAATTTAGAGCTAAATATGTTGGTCACAAGTAAATACATGTTCCCGGAACCAATTATGTTGTAATTCTATCAGCACATCTAAATGGATAGGTAACTTGATGAATTGTTTTAATTATAAGGATATAGTTAAGTCCTGAAATAACTTAGCAATGCAGATGTGGTTACAAGAGCATTTGAGAGTGTTAGTGTAAAATTCAAAAAGTATAAGATGAAAACTGAAGGTTCTTAGTATGATTTGGATTAATTGATTTATATATTTTGCTCTTCAGTTCATAGCAGTGACAGGCCATTTTTGGTATACTTAGTATTACTCAGATTTGTTACAGCATGAGAGTTTGGAAGAATTAGAAGCAGGTTTAATCTCTACCTCATTACTTCCTTTAATCAATTTTTAAGTCTTTGGCTTTTGCAGTAGAATTCCTAGAGTTTTTTTTAGTATTTTTATACATTGATATAAAAAAGAAGCCAGAAGAACAAGTATTATTTTTCTCCCTACAAAAGGAAGAAATTAAGAGACTGTAGTTGTCAGATATACATTTTTAATATTTAATTATTTCTGATTATTTTCTAAAAGAAGAGAAGGGGATAGTGGCTGGTAAGACTTGATCATAAAACCAAATGTAGACAAAATTATCGGGGTAGGAGAAAAGTGAAAAAGGAAACCAGGAACAAAGTGGTTAATAGAAATAGTGTCTCCCAGCTTTACATTCTCTCATCCAAGTGTTGCAGACTCTAAAACTGTTAATCTCTCAGGTATTCTGCAGGTCAAAACACATCCTTGCTTGGAAAAAACAAAGTGTCGGTTAAGACAGCTATAAAGTAGATACCACATATGACTAGGTTTCAACCACTGCTCATAGGAAGTCTCGATGACATAAGGATAAATATGCACCAGTGTTCTCGGTTGTGAGGGTAACTCGGTTTCCATCCTGGTTACCATAAGAGCAAACATCCAAGTGGCATCTAATGGGTCAAAATTAGAGCTTTCTGTCCTCGTTTTGTGTCGTTAGTCACAGGGAAAGCCTTCCTATGTTACCAGCTGGTTAGTTCACTCCTTTGTCTCCTTGTACTTATCTTCTAGACAGATTCTGAAAAAGAGAATGGAAGAAAAGGTTTTAAATTGTTTTCTGGCAAAGGACTTGAGCATGCCTTTGGCTCTGATAGGCACTTGTAAGCAGACATCTAATGAGGCTAGGCTAGTGTTTTTATCCTCTAATCAGGCTCTATCTTACTCTGTCTTGCTTTCTAAATCCTATCTCTAAACAACACCAAGCGTCTTATCTTTGGATGGGAGGATAAGTGAATTAGAAGTCTGTCCTCAGTTTGGGAAGAGTTCTGAATATGAAAGGTTAATAGCACCATTCTTACAGAAAGAAAAAAAGTCATCCATTGCCCAAATTGGGAAGCCACAGAAAATGCTTGAGCTAACCAAACATTCCATAATCAATTTTCTAGTCACTTAACCAGTCTATTCACACAACTAGTCACTAGCTATGTTCTATTTAAAACAGCCACTACTAATCAGAATTTCACTTTCTCACCTAAGCTAACATCATTCACTGATTTTGGTTGGCATATTTCCTTATGCATGTGGGCTCCTTTTTCTGGTTCTCTGAATTGATGATCTTGTTTGTATTACAGAGCTCTTATTTGGAAGACAGTGAATCAGCAGCATTACTTTGCTGTGAATGTGGAGAATCAGAAATCTTTAGTGATTTCAATGTACGTAGGTATATGTTTTTATACACACACAAATAACATACAGCCTTTGGTAATTAAAATCTTTGGGAGGTGGTGAAATTGGCTCCTGATGCAACTAATGTAGTACCCATTATTTTGTCTATTTAATCTTATTCATCAAGATAGTAGGTGACTCAGAATGACTATATATAACTAATGTAGTATATTTACAATCTTTAACCACTGTGTTATATTTACATGCGTGTTAATCTTTATTGAAAGCATATCTATCAAAGTAGTAAAATGTTACATTCTGGAACTTTGAATGTATGTCCTTCTATAATTGTCTATAAACTATAATTGTTTTTAGTTTTTCTCCCCTCATGGATATTTTGTTGCTGTTTCTAGGGAGCTTTATTACACTGTTGGCAGGAACAGTGAGTGGGTCCTGTAAGTTATTCTTTTAATTTAATAACACATGAGCTCAAATTTTACTGCCCATCTACTTCTGGATGTGGAACTATCCACTGAAGCTACCAGGAGCCACGTGCTCTCCCTCTCTCAGAGGTCATCAACTGTTCTGGATAGGGGCTTGTGAACCCTTCCCATCCCACGCTAGAGTGTTGACTGACTTGAACTTCTGCAGATCTTGAGTAGGCAACTACAGCTGCTGTGAGTTCATGAATGCAGTGGTCCTGCAGTTTCCAGAAGACAGTTTTGCTCTGGTTTTCCCCTACCTCTGGCTCTTACACCACTCCCCTTCCAAAATGTCCCTAGCCTTGGAGAACGGCTGTGATACAGATGTCTGATTGTCACTCCATACTCACTCCATAGTCACTATAATTCTCTGAACTTTAACCAGTTGTGAGTTTCTATGCTAACCACCATCCATTGCACAAAGGAACTTCTCTGATGAGGCCTGAGAGCTATATTAATCTACCAGTAGAAAGATGAATTTAGAGAGACATTTGATGCTATGTTCATTCACATTTTTTTTTCTATCTAAAAACACATGTTTTAGCCAGGGTGTGGTTTACACACACCTTTAATCCCAGCATTCAGGAGGCAGAGTAAGGCAGAGCTCTGAGTTTGAGGCCATCCTGGTCTACAGAGAGAGTACTAGGACAGCCAGGGATATACCAAGAAACTTTGACTTGAAAAAAAAAAATAACCAAAAAAAAAAAATGTATGTATTTGTACTGTTGCCATGCCTGGCACCTGCAAAGGTCAGAAGAGGATGTCAGATGGTTGTGAACTGCAGTGTGGGTGCAGGGATGACTATATATAACTACTGCTACCCAGAGCCCCCTTGTAGCCATCTCTGCAGTCCCTCTTGCATGTAGTTGTAATGATCAGTTGTTTCCTTTCCCAATAGCACCTACATATGCTCACACACAGTATTATACCTTGAATGGGTTCTGGAATTATCTTGAAGGGAAGGAATTGAATAGAAGAGCAGTGAGTAGGGAAGATGAATGAACCATCCATTGAGTATCTCTGTCTTAAAAAGAAAAAAATCTTAGTCTCTGCTCTCTGTGTCTCCTGTAATCAAAGATACCTTTCCTCACCTCTCTGAGTCTTAGTGCTTTTAGTTATGCCTGTCTTTGTCTTGAAGCTTGTGAAGATTTGGAATGGTGCTGGAAGAAAAGGTTTTATTTAGGCATATTTTGTGATTGTCACATTTATAGAGCCTGGGTGCTCTTGTCAAACCAGCTCCAACTACCATTTTATGGGTGACCCAAGATAACTTGAAGCTTAGAAACATTTTTCCCACTGAGAGATTTGTTCTATGTCTAGGCTCAGCAGTGACTCCTACTTAATAAATTTTGAAAAATTATAGTTAGTATAACATGCTAAATTACAGCATTCTTTGAATTGGTTTTTGACTGATACCCCCCCTTTCATTAAATTTTGTTTCTTTTTTTTTTTCATTTTTTATTAGATATTTTCTTTACTTACATTTCAAACTTTATCCCTTTTCCTCATTTCCCCTCCAAAAACCCCACTGTCCCACTTCTCCTCCCCCTGCTCACTAACACATCCAATCCTGCTTCCCTTTCCTGGCATTCCCCTACACTGGGGCATCTAACCTTCACAAGGCCAAGGGCCTCTCCTCTCATTGATTTCCCACAAGGCCATTCTCTGCTACATATTCGGCTGAAGCTTTGAGTCCCTCCATATGTACTCTTTGGTTGGTGTTTCAGTCTCTGGGAGCACTGGGGCTACTGGTTGGTTCATGTTGTTATTCCTCCTGTGGGGCTGCAAAACCCTTCAGCTCCTTGGGTTCTTTCTCTAGCTCCTCGATTGGGGACCCTGTGCTCAGACCAATGGATGGCTGTGGGGTACAGAACTAAACAAAGAATTCTCAACTGAGGAATACTGAATGACTGAGAAGCACCTAAAGAAATGTTTAATATCCTTAGTCATCAGGGAAATGCAAATCAAAACAACCCTGAGATTCCACCTCACACCAGTCAGAATGGCTAAGATCAAAAACTCGGGTGACAGCAGATGCTGGCGAGGATGTGGAGAAAGAGGAACACTCCTCCATTGTTGGTGGGATTGCAAGCTGGTACAACTACTCTGGAAATCAGTTTAGCTGATTTCCTCAGAACATTGGACATAGTACTACCAGAAGATCCAGCAATACCACTCCTGAGCATATACCCAGAAGATGGTCCAACTTGTAATAAGGAAATATGCTCCACTATGTTCATAGCAGCCTTATTTATAATAGACAGAAGCTGGAAAGAACCCAGATGTCTCTCAACAGAGGATATAGAAAATGTGGTACATTTACACAATGGAGTACTACGCAGCTATTAAAAACAATGAATTTATGAAAGTCATAGACAAATGGATGGATCTGGAGGATATCATCCTAAGTGAGGTAACGCAATCACAAAAGAACATACATGATATGCACTCACTGATAAGTGGATATTGTCCCAGAAGTTCGGAATACCCAAGATATAATTCACAGACCACATCAAGCCCAAGAAGAAGGAAGACCACCATGTAGATACTTCAGTCCTTCTTAGAAGGGGATCAAATACCCATGGGAGGAAATACAGAGACAGTTTGGAGCAGAAACTGAAGGAAAGGTCATCCAGCGACTGTCCCACCTGGGATCCATCCCATATACAGTCACCAAACCCAGACACTATTGTGGATGCCAACAAGTGCTTGCTGACAGGAGCCTGAGAGGCTCTGCCAGTGTCTGGCAAATTTTGTTTCTCTAACACATATCTGTGGCTAAAATTAGTCCACATAGCTAAGTTCTACATGTCTTAGATGCTTATTGTGGTCCTAGCACTCATGGAAACATGTGTTGGTGTTTCTTCTCAGGTATACGTTTCAGCCTTCTTACCCCTTTTCTCTATGGTACAGTTTTAGGGCCTAATTGCCTCATCTGGTTGGATTTCATTCCATCTTGATGAAGAGTCTGGAATGCCACAGATTCAATGATTGTGGCTCATAAATAGCTGGAGTGGTGCTCATTTCCCTAATGCTTACCGACATTAACTGATGAATCTACACAAACACTCTTTTATCACCAACACTTTACAGATGACAGACCGAGTGTGGAAAGGTTATAAGATTGTTCAATGTTTTGTGATAAGCAGGGACAGCACTGACATCACATTTCAGCTGACAGCTATCAGTGAGCTCATTACCAGAGAGCAGAGTCATTCATAGATTATGTACCAGGCTTCTATATAGTATCCTATGAGATTTTGTTCAGTGTGGTTTTCATCCTTGCAAAGAATTATTTAGGTACTTTTATTCACAGGCAACTAATTTCTTTTCCTTTCTTTCCTGCTTGTAGCGGTCTCCCCCTCCCCCTCCCCCTTCCCCTCCCCAGCAGTATCTCTCTAGGTCACTCAGGCTATCCCAGAACTTGCCATGTAGCCTAAACTGGCCTCAAGTTTGTAATCTTGCTTTCACCTCCCTAGTCCTGGAAATACTGACAATCATTTTATAGCCAGAATTTTTATTCATTGGAATGTCAGGTTTCACCCTTGCCATGTAGGCCTGATGACCTCAGTTTGATCCCTATGTTCCTTGGTGAAAGGAGAGAACCAACTCCTGAAAGTTATCCTCTGGACTCTAACTCTATACACAGGCTGGTAAACACACACACACACACACACACACACACACACACACACACACACGGCAAGTTGACTGAAAACTTTTTGTTATTTTTCTGGGGGTTTTTTGTTTTGTTTTGTTTTGATTTTTGAGGCAGGGTCTCATGTATCCAAGGCTGACCTCAGACTCATTGTGCAACCAGTGATGATTTTGAACTTCTGATCCTTCTGCCTTTAACTTCCAGAGTGCTAGACCACAAGCATGCCCCACCATACTTGCTTTGTACACTTCTGGAGATCAAATCTAGGGCTTTGTGCATGCTAGGCAAGCACTCTACCACTAAGTCACAACCCCACCCGTGGACTAGCCGAGGTCATGCTTCTCTATCTTTGTTTAAAGATATTGGGTCCATTTTGCTCACTCAAGGAGTATTTTCAACCCTCTACCTCTTTCTGCCTTTATTAGTACTCCAAAATCTAAGGAATTTTGAAGAGGTCCTTTCTAACTTAAAGGCTTGGACTGGGGATTTAGCTCAGTGGCAGGATGCTTGTCTAGTATTCACAAAGTTCTGGTTCACTTCCAAGTACTGCCCATTCAAGCATACAGAGTAACAGTAGTCTGAAGATTTAGCATGGAGGGTGGTAGTATTTGTAGAGCAAACATTGAAATCCCCATTATTTAACTTTCTTCAAAGGAAGTGATATGGGATCTTGATAAGTGTTTGAAGTGGAAATACTCATGTAAAGAGGAAGAGTAGATGTTAAAGCCAATCATTGAGAACCTGTCTGTAATCTTGGAGTAATAGTAGTGTGAACTTTGGCTAGATGCAATCATTGATTGACTCTTATGTGTAAGAGTACTGGGTAAAGAGCTATGTGGCTTGGACATAAAATTCAGAATCTGTGCTTAGAGAATGTATAATCAATCGACAAGTTAGTTTTATGGATGGATATGAAGAGGTAAAAAGAAAAAATTAAATGTTATATATAGGAAGAAAAGAAAATTAGATAAATGAAATTATTTTTGTTAGATTTGCTAGAGTACTGGCTGCCTTAGATCTTATGGGGCCTTCCTAAAAGTAAACGGAGTCCCCTGCCCTTTTTCGGGTCCATTCAGATAATGGTTAGAAGTAGCTACTTTATCTCTCAGCTGTTGTTGGAGAGACTGAGTCCTGAAGCAGGTGAATGTGCATAGAAGAGATCACAGGAAAATACTAGCCCTAACTGCAGGAGTTTTGCCTTGGCTCTTGATAAGAAAGTCAGGGGTATGTGTGTAGCATGCTCAAGGCCCTGTTCAATCCCCAGCATTGGGGGTGAGGACTCAGGATAAGAATGCCACGTCCATGGCTGCAGGCACCACTGAGAATACTGAGGGGCCTGAGGATTCTCTTTTTATTCTTACCACCTTACCTGCCTCCATGAAGCCTAAAAGGAGAAAAGGTTCTAGACAAGCTTTAATTCCAATTACTGAACTCAGAGGGGCTCAGCTATGAACAACATTTATGTAACCATTGTATGACTATTTCTTCTTCAGGCAGGTGGTCAGGGAAATACTTATTCAGTTGGTTTATTTCCCAAGAAAAGACCTCTTCATTTCTTTCACTTCCTTGCTCTTCTGACCACATTCCTATACAGTTACACAGGAAAGGGAACACAGTAAATGATTGTTATTTTATTGTCTGCTTTATTCTTTTGTTTGATTTGTTATTTTCTTATAGAGCATGCATTTTCCCTCTGTGAAGTAAAAAAAGAACTCATATTTGTATAGCCCAGTGAGAGGAAGAGATGTTGGCCTTTTATATTACTAGTAGACCATCATTGGGAAGGGAGGCCCCTTGGTCTTGCAAACTTTATATGCCCCAGTACAGGGGAACACCAGGGCCAAGAAGTGGGAGTGGGTGGGTAGGGGAGCAATGGGGGGAGGGTATAGGGGAATTTTGGGATAGTATTTGAAATGTAAATGAAGAAAATACCTAATAAAAAATTGGAAAGAAAAGAAAAAACAAAAACAATGAAAATGGAAAATCTAAAGTGTATAAGATTATTTTTTAAATATTTTATATTTATTGATTGTGCTGGTATCAAACCCAGAGCTTCATACATGCCAATCATATTCCGTGCCACCACAGCCTCTTTTACATTTAGATAGTAGGTCTAAATTCTCTTCTAGGGCAAGACAGAGTCTTAGGATCCCAGACTGGAGGTAGTGATGACATGTAGGCCTATAGCAAGCAATAGACTTTTAGATGTTTCCTTGTATGGGAGTTTTCACATGGAGTCACTTTGTGGGGTAAAAGAATAGATTTGGGAAGAAAGAATATTTAAACTAACATTAAGTTCAAGACAGAAAATTAAAACTATTAGTATTAAAGTAAGCCCTAGTTGGTAAGGCAACATTTGTGAGATATCTCTCTCTCTCTCTCTCTCTCTCTCTCTCTCTCTCTCTCTCTCTCTCTCTCTCTCTCTCTCTCTCTCTCCTGCTCTCTGCCCCATTGGTAAGGATCGAGCCTAGAAGGTGTGCTAGGCAAGAACTCTTCCACTGAGCTAAATCCCAAGTCTAAGATGGACGGGACTTTAATCTTCAGAGTTTTCTGATGTACCTTGTTCTCATATGTTTTAAAGAACCATATATGGGATTATCAAACCCAAGGATATTGAACCTAGGGAGGTTCTGTGGTTACTATATTTCCAGTTATTAGTCTGAAAAGTTGTAAGCACAAATATTTACGTTTGTAGGTGACAAATATGGTGATAGCAATCTGGTTGGCTGCAGGGTAGTGATGTGCAGGCCTACAGCGAGCAAACCTGGCCATTTCTGATGGTTTATAATAACCACCTTCCTTTTTGCTGTCTGTACTGCATTGTCATGCTCAGTGTCCTACTGCTGTGAAGAGATGTCATGACCATAGCACCTTGTATAAAGGAAAACATTCAGTTGGCGCTGGCTTTCAGTTCAGAGGTTTAGTCCATTAGTTATGGCAGGGAGCAAGCATGGCAGCACACAGGCAGACATAGTGCTGGAAAGGTTCTATACTGGGGTCAGCAGGAAAAGAAGGAAACACTGGGCCTAGCTTGAACATTGGAAACCTCAAAGCCCACTCCTTGAGACACACTTTCTCCAACAAGGCCACATCTGCTCTAATGAGGCCATAGTGCTAATAGTGCCTGTGGGGGAGCATTTTCATTCAAACCACCAAATTTCATTCCCTGGCCCCATAGGCTTGCAGCCATATCATAATACAAAATTCATTTAGTTCAACTTAAGAAGTCCCCATAGTCTATCTCAGTTCACAGTTCAAAATCTCTCATAGTCATGGCATTCTCTTAATTATAACCCCCTGTAAAATCCAAATGAAAAGGCAGAACAGATACTTCCAACATACATTGGCACAGAATATACACTACCATTTCAAAATGGAGGAAAGGAAGCATAATAAGGAAATACTATACCAAAGGAAGATTGAAAACAAGATGGGCAAACTCCAAACTCTGCATCTCCATGTCTGATGTCAGAGCTCTTCAGATCTCCAACTCCTTTCACCTTTTTTGTTTGTTTTTGTTTTTTTACCATTAATATATTAATATACATCCCAAACACTTCCTCCTTCCCAGTGTTCCTCCACCTATCTCCCCTCCCCTTCTCCTCTGAGAGGGTGCTGTCCCACGTATTACCCGACCCAACCTGGTGCATCCAATCTCTGCAGGATTAGGAGCATCACCTCCCACTGAGGTCAGACAAGGCAGACCTGTTGGGAAACAGATTCCACAGCCAGGCTACAGCTTTAGGGACAACTCCTGCTCTAATTGTTGGGGAACCTACATGGATTCCTATGTTCTTCAGGGCCTTCAATCCTTCCCCCAACTCTTCCATAAGAACCCTCAACTTCTGTCCAATGTTCGACTATAGGTATCTGCATCTATTTCATTCAGCTGCTGGGTAGAGCTTCTCAGAGGACAGTTATGCTAGACTCCTGTCTTCATAATAATGTAAGATTGGTACTTGCCCATGGGATGGGTCTCATGTTGGGCCAATCACTTACTGGTTGGCCATTCCTTTAGTCTCTGCTTCATCTTTGTCCCTGCATTTCTTTTAAACAGGACAAATTTTGGGTCAAAAGTTTTATGGATGGTTGGTGTTTCTCATACCACTGGGGGTCCTGCCTGGCTACAGGAGGTGGTCTCTTCAGGTACCATGACATTACTTACTGTTAGGCATCTTGGCTAAGGTCACCAGCATTAACTCCTGGAAGCCTTCCCCAGGCCAGGTTTCTGGGACTTCCTAGAGAGTCCCCTATCCTTTCATCTTTGTTGACTGTAACACCCCTCTTTCTTTTGGATTGTTCCACTCCTTTTTAGCAGCTTCCCTCAGCAGGAATCTCACAACTCTGATATCTCCAGCATCTTGGGATCTCCAAGGCAATCCAGGCTTCACCTTCACAGTTTCATCTCTACCACATGCCTTTCTGCCTAGCCTCAGTGGTTTTCCTTTGTCATAGAGGGAGATTCCATATTCCCTTTCTTATATCCTTGGCTCTGTTTTTGTTTTTGTTTTTGTTTTGTTTGGGGTTTTTTTTGTTGTTGTTGTTTTGTCTTTTGTTTTTTTGAGACAGGGTTTCTCTGTGTAGTCCTGGCTTTCCTGATTGACTCTTTTTTATTGGATATTTTCTTTATTTACATTTCAAATGTTATCCCCTTTCCTCGCCCCCCCCCAACTCCCTATCCCATCCTCCCTCTTCCTGCTTCTATGAGGGTGTTCCTCCACCCACCCCCCCACTCCCACCTCCCTGTCCTCAATTCCCTTACACTGGGGCATCTATCCAGCCTTCATAGGACCAAGGACCTCTCCTCCCATTGATGCATGACATGGCCATCCTCTGCAATGTATGCAGTTAGAGCCATGTGTACTCTTGTTGATGGCTTAGTCCCTCGGAGCTCTTAGGGAACTGGTTGGTTGATATTGTTCTTCCTGTGGGGTTGCAAGACCCTTCAACTCCTTCTGTCCTTTCTCTAGCTCCCCTTGACTCTAAAGTCAGAACCACTAGGCCAAATTTGCCAAGTTCTGCTGCTTGCTGGGGCTGGAACATAGCCCTCTTGTTCAAAAACATTTTCAGCAGCTTTCTGTTTTCCATGGTTTCCTTCTCTGCCTAAATTTGGCTGTCCTGAATCCCGACTATCCTGAGTCTCAATCTGTAAACCAGTCTGGCCTCAGACTCAGAGAACACCAACCTCTGCCTACCAGTGCTAGATTTAAAAGCATGCATCACGACTCCTGGCGATAAAGTTTTCTTTTTTTTTTTTTTTCTTTTCTTCTTCTTTTTTTTTTTTAGATTTATTTACTAAGTACACTGTAGCTGACTTCAGACACTCCATAAGAGGACATCAGATCACATTACCGATGGTTGTGAGCCACCATATGGTTGCTGGGGTTTGAACTCAGGACCTTTGGAAGAGCAGTCGGTATGCTTAACCACTGAGCCATCTCTCCAGCCCCTAAACTTTTCTTCACTTCCTTTCACAAGGTGGAAGCTTAGCTCTATGGGGTCTTACCCTGAGGTCACCCACTCCCTTTATTTCACTTAGCATCAGGTTTTTCTTTAAACTTTTTAATCTCTTTGAGCACTGGACTTGACTCCATTAAAATTCCTGGTGCTCCTTTTCTCCTCTAACTGTACATTTTGTATTTTTTTCTCGCTCAGCTTGTTCCTTTCCATAAGTGTGGCTACTAATAACCAAGGCACATAGTCAATACTAAGCTGTCTGGTGTTGATCCATAACTCTTCAATTTAGCCTTAGGGCAGATTGGGGGTAGGGAAACAAGGGCAGAAGGCAGCCACAATTCTTCACCAAAATATCACAAGTATGGTCTTTAGGCCACATCCTAATATTCTTTTCCAAAACCTCTTGAGCTGGACCCCCACAGTTCAAGTCATCCTTAGCACCACTGTCTTCCATGTTTCTACTGTTATGGCCCATTAAGCCCTGCTCGAAGCATTCAACTGCTTTCCTTCAAACACATTCCTTCAAATAAAAGCACAGTCAGTCCTATCAAAGCAGTACCCTAGTCCCTGGTAAGCATCTCTTCAAAGCAATAGGACACAGACTGGGGATAAAAGGTATCGCAGCTAAAAGAGTCTGAGCACGAACTATCTTCCTACTTTGTCTTTTGGATGGGTTCTGACTCAAGTGACTAGAATGATAGGAAACTGCTGCTGCTGTTGCAAACACTTGAATTCATTTCAGTATAAGTTGTAAGATGGAGTAGCTCAGCTATTTTAGCCCAGAAAAATAATTCTGAGAAATAATTTTGTTTTCTTTTACAGTTTCTTGAGTGGCATGTTTGAGAAAATAGGATTTGTAATAATTTTAAATACAAAGTATATTTATGAAATTAGAATTATTTAGCTCAGTAAGATCCACATTAGAATAGTACAGCAACCTTTTAAAATAATTTAATAACAGGACTTACCCAAATAAAGCTAAATTGGAATCTGGGTGATTCCAATCTAAGTGAAACCCAAGAATTTGTACTTTTGAGATGCTCCCAGGATTATTCTAACATCAGTCAGGAGTTCAAAACCACCAGTTGTTTTTTTAACTCTATGCTAAGTTTTGCATTATGAAACCAGAGATTCAGTGTGCAGCATTTATGACATGTGTTTTCTTGAAGAGCAGATGATATTTGAGATGGACTTGAATGCTAAGAGTTGACTGTAAACATGTGATTGTGCAACTACAACACTTGGAACTTCTACTCACGAATTCCTTGGCTAGGCTTCTCCTGAAAGTGGAACAAGAGACTGAAATTAGTGATCCAAATCTACCTTAATGAAAGATGAAATTTCCAAACTTCATGGAAGGCTATAAAGATTTGAACTTCCTGCATCAACACTTTTGAAATTACAGGAAAAAAACTAGAGGACAGTTTTTCTTTGTACTTTAAAAATATTATATTGGCATATGCTAATTATATTCAGTAGTGATTTTCATTATGATATTTCCATTCAGTTATATAATATTTTTTCCTTTATTGAACTAAAATGTACACAGAGGGAAAAATACAATTATTTTCACTTTTATGTGTAACTTAATGAATTATTCTAAGTAACTATATTAGCTACTTTCTTCATTGTTGTGGCAAATGCCTGACAAGAAGTAAATGAGTAAGAGTTTGGCTTACAATTCAGTCATGGCAGGAGCATGTAGCCAGCAAGTCACATTGCAGCAACAGTCTGCCACCAAGGACTAGCTTCCCACAGCAAGGCTCCATTCCCTAAAGGTTCACAATCTTCCCAGATGGTAGCACCAGCTGATGAACAAGTCCATACACCAGGAAATGAGATCTGATCACCCACCCCTCCTGCCTTCCCTCTCTCAGTCTCTTCTGCTCAGAGTCACCAGCCAGCATTCTCCAGGAATAGCTATTATCACTACTAATTGGCTATGATTTTTTTTTTTTTTTTTTTTGGTTTTTCGAGACAGGGTTTCTCTGTATAGCCCTGGCTGTCCTGGAACTCACTTTGTAGACCAGGCTGGCCTCAAACTCAGAAATCCACCTGCCTCTGCCTTCCAAGTGCTGGGATCAAAGGCATGCACCACCACCACCCAGCTTGACAATGATTTTTAAAAAGGTTTTAAAGAGTGTGTGCATGTGTGTGTGTTTGTGTATATGTATGTGTGTGTATGCATGTTTGCATGTATGTGTGTGGATTTGTGTGTTTGCATGCCTTGCACAGGTTTGTGCATTTGCATGTACAAGTGTGTGTGTGTGTGTGTGTGTGTGTGTGTGTGTGTGTGTGTGCAGTGCCCCTTGACCACATGATTTTGATGTGGGTATATTAGGTTATATATTTTTAGAGCACCTTCTCTGTTTTTAGAATCAAGGCTAAATTTTATGTTAATTTGGAGAGGATGGAGAGATGGCTCAGCAGTTAAGAACACTTGCTGCTCTTGCAGAGGACCTGGGTTCAATTCCCAGCACCCACATCAGGTGGCTCACAAACATGTGTGATCATGTAATTCCAGTTCAAAAGAATCATAAAAAATAAAAACCTCAGGCTCAAGATCCAGATTAGGTCAGAGTCTAAGCTTTTCTATTAACTGGCTGTGTGACTCCACATCCCCCATCCCTAAAATATGGATAGATATCTGTCCTGTGCAATTGTTAAAAGTGAGGTAATTTTAATTTAAAAGCTAGAGGGCCAAGGCTAGCAAGATGGCTCAGTATGTAAAAGTTCTTGCCACCAAGCCCAACGACCAGAATACAATACTTGGCACTCATGTGGTGGAGGGAAAGAATGGACAACTCGTCCTTCTGACTTCCATATTTACAAAATGTAAATAAAAATGAAATTAAAGATGTAAAAAGGACTAGAAGGCTAATATATAATCTGATCTGAGTGGGTAAGCAGGGAAGATACAGGATCTTGTATCACCAAACCTTCAACAGAACCAAAACCATCACAATCGAATGTGGCTACAATTCAGTTTATACTTCTGCTCTGGAGGAAAAAACAGTAGACATCTTGGCTATTTTTCCTTTTCTTCACCCTCCATTATTGTGTCACAATTAATATGGCAACTTCCAAGCAATAGTCTTTATATTTACAAAATGACTATTGAAAGTGCAGGCCTGTACCTGTACTCCCAGTAGCTGGATGGCTGAGGAAGGAGGATTATGAATTCAGAACCAGCTAGGAGTCCATTAGTAAGATACTATCTCAAAAAGTGTCAAGACAAAACAAGGCTAGAATTTTTCTTTCTTATGTATCTTTTTATTCTCCTTAGCTTGTACAATGATTTGCAAGTTGAACATAGTTAATGCCATATCTAGCAAAATCTAAAATTGATGCTCCAGGGACACCTTGCTTTCCTGTGCTGGATTTGTATCCAGTCCCTCTTTTAAGACTGAAGACATCTTTTAAACATGTGGCATAGAGAATGCAGGAGATAGCAATAAAATAATTATATACAAACCCCAGAAATTTTACCTAATTTGCAGAATCAAGCAAATAAAAGCTCCAATTGAGTTATATTGAGCCTCCTTGTTTGTATCTGCAAGAACAATATGAACTCTTAATGGCTAAGCCATCTCTCTGACCCTCTGGATTGCATTTGCTTTTAATGGAATGTAATATTTTTGGTGCTAGGAAGTCAGAAGCAAATGAAATAATAGTTTTTAGCTCTGGATTTGCAAAAGAATAACAACGTGATTGATTGATTGATTGATTGATTGATTTTTAGTGCAGAAACTTAAGTCTCACTTAAGAAGTTGTTTTATTTTAAGTATGTCTTGAGTGAAACTTAATAAAGATCTTTATAAAGTTTATAAGTGATGATGCAGCCACAGTTGAGGATCATGATTCTCAAAAAATTCACTAGGAAAATATATAAAATTGTAGATTTGGGACTATCTGAAGGCTGAATTTGGAATATTGTAAAGACTTTATGAGAAAAGCATAGGAAGATTGAGATAGCTTAATGTCCAGCGTCATGTGTTCAGACCAAGATGGGATATTTCACTGGTGATTAGATGATCACTGGGGTATTAGAGCCAGATTCTCTGTTTATTCTGTGAATTTCTCTAGTGTTGTCACCATGTACTCAAGTGCAATCTTTTGGGTGTAGTGCTACAGGTGGATTCCTGGTGAGGGCGCTATTTCAGTTATTAGACAGAAACTGGAGAAAACAGTGGATGGCCCTGGCTAAGCAAATGCTGACAGGTGGTAATTTTAGCGATGCTTAATTTTAGTGAGTCTTCTGAGTTATCCCCAATGTCTTTTGTATATTTTCTTCACAACATGCTTCTGCAATGGAGTAGCAGTATTCTTCATCTCACTGAATGGAAAGTTGAGTTTTACAAGGCAGTAACTTACCGAGAACTGTTTTTTTTTTTTAATTTAATTTAATTTATTTTTTTTAGAATTTATTTTTTATTGGTTATTTTATTTATTTACATTTCAACTGTTGTCCCTCTTCCCACTCTCCCCTCTGCAACCCCCCATCCCATTCCCCCTTCCCTTTGCCTCTAAGAGGGTGCTCCTCTGTCCGCCCACCCACTCCTGCCTCACCACTCTAGCATCCTCCTTAACTGGGGCATCAAGCCTCCCCAGGATGAAGGTCCTCCCCTCCCACTGATGCCAGATAAGGCAGTACTCTGCTACATATATGTAGTTGGAGCCATGGACCCATCCATGTGATAGCTCTATATTGGAATAATTTATTAGTAGTCCTTAAGATGGAAGAAGAGGAAGGTCTGTATTTTGTCCAAATTAATACAGTGAGAAGAAAGTCCTTACTGTGCATGTTCCTCTACCTTTCCCTACCATTTCAGTCTAAATCTCTACAGGCTACTCAGAAGTCTTGGAACTGATTACCGTACAGGTTGTATTTGTAGTTCAGTTTGCTTTACAAGAGACATCTTTGTAAACTTGGTATATATAACTACTTCCTTCTTAAGGAGTTTTTTTTTTTTGGTGGGTGGGGGTTGTTTTCATTTTATTGTGGGGGTTAAGAATGAGTTGCAGGTGGCCAAAGAGATGGCTAAAAGTGCTTGCTGCTGGTACATAGCTTTAATTCCAGCACTCAGGAGGCAGGTGGATCTCTGAGTTCAAGGCCAGCCTGGTTTGCAGAATGAGCTTCAGGACAGCACAGAGAAACTCTGTGCCTTGATGAATTTTAAAGAAGAAGAAGGGGGGAGGAGGAGGAAGAAGAGGAGGAAGAGGAGGAGGAGGAGGCTGCTCTTGCAGAAAGCCCAAGTTCAGTTCTCAGCACCTAAACTGGACAGCTCACAACTGCCTAGAAGTCCAGTTTCAGGTGATCTGACATCCCTTTCTAGCCTGCAAGGGGACCTACACACAAACATGGCATGCATTTGCAAAGACATGTAAACATATATATAAATAAAAATAAACTGGGATGGAGAAATAGCTCAGCGGTAAAGACTTCTGACTGTTCTTCCAGAGGTCCTGAGTTCAATTCCCAGCAACCACATTGTGGCTCACAACCATCTGTAGTAAGATCTGATGCCCTCTTCTGGTGTGTCTGAAGACAGCAATGTACTCACATAAAATAAATTAATTTTTAAAAATCTTTGAAAAAAATAAAAAGAAATGTGTTTTTTAAAGAAAACAAAAACAAGCTACAGAGCAGCCACATCTTTCCCTTGCTTTCTTTCCCTCAGCACTGGGGATTGAACACAAGATTTTGCACATGCCAGGTGGCTCTGAAATGGAACTCCATCTCCAGCACCTCACTCCCTGTGTTAAGTTCTATTTGAGACAGGGTCTTGCTAAGTTACTCAGTTGGCCTCAAATTTAGAATCCTCCTGCCTTAGCTTCCCAAGTAGCTGGGATTACAGGTGTACACTACCATGCCTAACTTAGCCCAGACTAGATTCAGCAATCCTGGCATTCAGAGGAATGTATTGTCCTTCCTGTTGAGAATTTTATATAATAAGTAAGTATCAATTAAAATTCACTAGAGCATTAATCAAATGCAATGTTGCCGTATAGTATTAATTTAAATTCTGCCATCCAAGGTTATGTTCAAAGTGAATGACCAGGCCACCATCTCTCATTAAGTCATACTTTTAGGCACCACTGCTTCGTTTCCTGCCCCAGTCATGTTTTCCACTGGTCTGGTTCTACAGCTCTACCTTGAGCTAATTAAGCTGGCTTAATCTGGAGCAGCTGCACCAGCACAATACCAATCATAGAGGCAAAACTGGCCTGGGCACTTCCTTTACTGGCTATATTCACAGTTTCTTGCCTGGCCTCTATGTCTTCAGGGCATGACCTTACCTTCTATTTCCTGTGTATCCAGTTACCTTTCACTTAATTGTTCTTTTAACAAATGTGTTTAAAGTATCTGTGTGCCAGATACTATGTGGGTTGCTAGGGATATAGTGGTGCATTTGGCAAATATGGTGCTCCCCTTTGTAACTTAACAGGAAAAAATGGCATCAGACAGACAATTATGCAGGAAAAAGTTAAATTTCTTCAAAGTAGAAAATCCCCACCCGATGGGAATGCATGAAGCATCTAACTTAGTTTGGAGCAGGATGAGATATGAAGATTACTAAAGAAGGAGAAGCTTCCATGGAGAACTGGTGTTTTAGGTTGCTAGTCTAAATCAACTAGGGGAAAGATGTGTGGAAAGAATGGGCAAGAGGAAAATTAACAGTCAGGAAACCAGCACACCAAGGCTTAGAAAGAAGGCTAAGGAGGCTAGAGCAAAGAAAGGAGGGAAAGATAATTCACAGTGCGGGACAAAGTCAGCAAAGGCCAGATGCAAAGTCAAGACCTCGGTGTTTAGCTCTCTGACAAGAAGCCACTGAAGAGTTTCCAGATGGGGTTGATATTTTAAAAACACCCACCTAACTTTACTGTGTATAGGCTTATTTGTGTATGTATGCCAGAGACAGGTGGGAGCTTTGCATTCCTGGGATTAGGTTTAGTTTGGTTTACTTGTCAAGAGGTAGAGCTCTTAATGAAAGGGAAGGTGACATGTTGAAAGGCAATATGTAGTGTGTGATAAAGAGTGTGTGACTCTGAATAATTTTTTTTCTTTCTCTAAGTCTGCATTTGTTTATGCTAAGAATAAAGATAAGAAACAACACACCTGACTTGTGGAATTACTGTGAAATTTAACTAAGGCAGCAAACTAAGTCCTAGCAATGTGAGCCTTGAACAAAAGTTAGATACTGTTATAACCTAACAATTTTCTGGGGCATCTAGATAGTCTTCTAAAAACTGGCCACCTCTGTGGCTATAGAATAGTAGCTTCTGTGACAGCGTCAATATTGGATCCACACAGGGCCTCCTCTCAGTTATCCTGTGTCATGAAGATCCTGCAGCTTTGGATCAGCAGGACTGGCCCTTCCACATATCCCAACCATTTGAAGATAATGTAATTTTGGGGTGGGCCAGCTCAGTGCCCTGGATCTGGGTCTGGGTAGTAGCTGAACTGGTCAGTGTGCCAGCTCTCTTTATCTGCACCTCCAGGGCAGCTCTCCAGCTCTGCTCCAACTAGGCCACCCAATGCCACCATCAACAGGAAAGCAGGGTCCACTCTCATGCTCTCATGCCCTCCCTCAGGACAGGGTCACCTGTACCTACACCTCCAGAAGCAGCTCTACTGAGCTGTCCAGTCAAGGCATGGGGCCCACTCTCCCAAGTGCTGCAGCCCGTGAGGGTCTGGGCTAGCTCTCGTGCTCTCCCAACAATGGGGCTAATTCACCTTTGCCTTCATTGTCGGGAACAGCTCCACTCTGTTTCCCAGGCAAGGTACAGGACCCACTGGAGTGCTGCAGCCAGTGAAGGGGCAGGGCTAGCTCTCCTGCTCTCATGGCCCATGGGCAGCTTTCCCAACTGCCTCAAATCTATGTTCTTTATCTCATACTTTGTGTTAGTTTTGTCCAACTTCAAAAGACTATCCAGAGGATTGTGTCAACTCAATGTATATTGCCTGGGACTTCTTGGAAATCGTTTTATTCCTTTGGAAATATGTTTACCCAAATTTTGGGATAATAACAATGGGAACTTTTTTGCTGTTGATTTATCTTATAATATGAGAAGGAACCTAATCCTTGGATTTCTTCATCAAGAACTGTTCTTGCTGCTTAAGATATGAACAAAAGGAAAACCACTGCCCCTATAAGCTAGTGATTGGATACCTGGTACCATTTTACTCTCTGCCTCTTCCCAGAAACAATCAGATCTATATTTAGATCATAGTATGAAACCCAAGACCTTATTGTACATTTTTATAAGGATTATATTACATTTGTAGTTACAGGGGGAAGGGGATGATTATTGAAAAATTTTAAAACTAGTGTTTGGGAAGATAGTTGCTAAATTTTTGGTATCTTCTAATAGCTTTTCCCTTGGGAAGTTGTATTCACCTTACTCTGTAGGTTTTGGTAGTGCTGAATATTACTTGACTTTGCTTTGTTCCTATCAGACTGGACTATGAGAATGTCTTGTGGGGTCACTTTCTTAATTCCTAATTGATTAGAAAGGCCAAGTTCCCTGTGGGCAGTGCCATCCCTGGATAGGTGGACCTGGGCTATTTAAGAAAGGTAGCTAAGACAGAGATGGAGCCAGTAAGCCGTGTTCCTCCATTGTTTCTGTTCCATGTTCCTGCCTTGACTTCTAGCCTTGGCTTTCCTCAATGATGATCTGTAACCTGTAAGATGAGATAAGCATTCTTCCTCAGCTTGCTTTTGGTCATAATGTTTATCACAGCCACAGAAAGCAAACTAAAACAAATACTTTGGTAGCACTATGACTTAAGCAGGCCCAAACAAGTATCATTATGAGAAGTTTATTCAGATCTTAGGCATGAGAAGTTTTTTTTTTTTTTTTGGACTCTCTGATTAAGATGATAATGGGTGTTTGACATGGTTTGCATTGGAATAGGAATAAGAAGAATATAATATCAAAAGAAAGTAGAAAGCAGGAATTTGAAGACATTATTGCATTTCTCTTTTTCTGTTTGTTTTGTTTTGTTGGAACAGCACCTCACACTGTAGTCTAGACTGTCATGGACAACCTGTGTAGATCAGATTAGCCTTGAACTCATAATTTACCTACCTTAGCCCCTTAGGTGTTGGGAGGTGTGAGTCACCATATACATACCAACATTTTCAAAAACTTATAATTGATTCTTTGTGAATTTCACATCATGCACCCCAATCCCACTCATCTCCTCCTTATATGCCTTTGCAACATCCCCCAACCCCTGCCCCCCCAAAAAAAAGGAAGAAAGAAAGAGAGAGGGGGGAGGGAGGGAGCACATCTCGCCATGGAAACTGCAGTGTGTCACATGAGTGTCATGTAGAATACCCTTTTGCTCAAACAGCTTACTTTCGAATGTTGGTTTCTGCTACACTATCAGTACTGGATCCTCACTTATACTCCTTGGCTATCCTGTTGTTGCTCTGTGTCGTGGAGACCCTGCAGCTTTAGATCTGCAGAACTGGCCACTTCACACACTCCAGCAGCTCATAGATGAGGTAGATGTTGGCGTGGGCTAACTTAGCATCCTGGATCTGCACACAGGTGGTAGTTCAGTCAAACAAACAGTATTTTATTGTTTTTCTTTCCCCCTCCTATCTCCTACCCTCTTCTACGTCTCGCTCTTCTTTTTTATTTAAAGTAATTGTTTTAATGTAAAATGTAATTATTTTAAAATTCTCCTTGGATTTAATTGTGTGAACCTTACATCTTTTTAAAGTGCGATTATTTAACTAAAATCTCCCTTTTTATATAATTTTTTAAATTTGAAATTATAACTACATAATTTCCCCTTCCCTGTATTCCCTCCAACCTCTCCCATGTATCCCCGTTTGCTCTCACTCAGTTCTTGGTCTCTCTCTCTCTCTTTAATTGTCACACACACATACACATACATACACACTGTCCTAAATACAACCTGCTCAGTCTGTGTAATGTTAATAATTTTTATATGGCAGTGCTCTTGTCTATGCTTAGTCTAGTCATCTCATTGTATTTGCTAGTGTTTCTGGTTCTCCTAACATACTGGTGTGATTAGACTTCTTTGAGAATTGGGAGCACTCATATCACTGTTTGCCACCACCCTCAGTAATGGGAATTGAACCTAGGGACTCATACATGTTTGGCAGGGACTCTACCACTGAACTATATATCCTTAAACCATTTTTTAAAGTTTTTTTTGTTGTTATGTTTTTGTTTTGGTATTTGGAAGGTTGTTTATTTTTTTTTTGTATGTTGAAACAATGTCTCGTTCATAATATAGCTATGTAAACCAGGCTGACCTCAAACTCATAAACCACCCTTCTGCCTCTGCCTCCCTAGTCCTGGCATTTACTGTGTGTGTGCCACCACATCCAAGAAAATTCTGTTTGTTTAATTTTAATGCAGAGTCTCACTAAATTGTTCATGCTGGCTTTGAACTTGTTCTGCATGTAGACTGTGCAGGCCTTGAAATTGAGATCTTCTTGTCTCACCCTCCAAAGTAGCTGGGATTACAGGCCTGTGTGCCACCAGGACTGGGCAGTTTTTGTCAGCTCTATTAGAAGCCTTTCAGCCTTAAGAGCTGACGTAGGACTGACTAGATTCTATTCTTCCTGCCATGTGACCAGTTGGAGAAGGGAAGACAACATGGAGCTTACTGTGTATCACCTTGGCTGGATAGGTGTTATGTTTGAATCTGAAGTGTTCCTCATGGGCTCCTGCTCTCACAGCCATGGCCTGAGCTCTTTGGCTGCCCTGCCTGCCCTGCTATGCTGGAATGAATGAAGTCTTCTGAAACCATGAAACAAATGAACTTTTCTTCTCCTAAGTTGTTTCTGTAGTCCATTTTGTCACAAATGATGAAAAAAGCAGCTAGCAAAGCCCTGTCTCAAAACCAGAAAACATGGGCCTGGAGAGATGGATCAGTGGTTAAGAGCACTGACTGCTTTTCCAGAGGTCCTGAGTTCAATTCCCAGCAACTACATGGTGGCTCACAACCATCTGTAATGAGATCTGATGCCCTCTTCTGGTGTGTCTGGAGACAGCAACAGTGTACTCACATATATAAAAACAAATGAGTCTTTAAAAGAAAAAGGAAGGAAAGCTTATGTTCAATTGAAGACAATCATAATTTATTTTTGCCAATTTTTTCTTACTGACAACCAGGCAATACCTTGATGAAAGGAACAAGCAAAATGTTTTTCATTGAAGTATTTCCCTAGGATGCAAGACTAAGAACAACTTGAATGGTTTGGAATTCTGAGTGGGCTCTTTTAAATATGTGTAGACAGTATATAGGAACACAACTTAAGTATTGGAGGAACTCTAGTTAGCCAGTTCTCCTGCGGAGCAGATGTAGAAACTGCTGCACAGTCCAAGGACTCTTTTGAAGAAAAGCAGAAAGGAGCTAAAATCAAACTAATCTGTGCTCTTTTTCATTTTCCCTAATTAGCTTTTCAATACACTTCTTTGTAATTTAAAACCCAGGATCTATAGAAATGTCTCAGCAGTCAAGAATGTGTACTGTTCTCCCAGAAAACCTGAGTTCAA
>LR750158.1:180464-351006 GCA_902729485.2 Mus minutoides | reverse complement strand
ATGGATGCACTCACCCTCTACCTCATATGACCTCTAAACTCCCTGGGGCCTCCAGTCTCTTGAGGGTTAGGTGCATCTGAATGAACATAGACCTGGAAGTCCTCTACTGTATGTGTGTTGGGGCCTCACATCAGCTGGTGTATGCTATCTGTTTGGTGGTCCAGTGTTTGAGAAATCTCAGGGGTCCAGATTAACTGAGACTGCCAGTCCTCCTATAGAATCACCCTTCTCAGCTTCTTTCAGCCTTCTCTAATTCAACAACAGGGGTCAGCTGCTTCTGTCTATTGGTTGGGTGCAAATATCTGCATCTGACTCTTTCAGCTGCTTGTTGGGTCTTTCAGATTGCGGTCATGCTAGGTCCCTTTTTGTGAGCACTCCATTGCCTCAGTAATAGTGTCAGGCTTTGGGACCTCCCCTTTACCTGGATCCCACTTTGGACCTGCCACTGGACCTTTTCCTCAGGCTCCTCTCCATTTCCATCCCTGTAATTCTTTCAGACAGGAACAATTATGGGTCAGAGTTGTGACTGTGGGATGGCAACCCCATCCCTCACTTGATCTCCTGCTTTCCTACTGGAGGTGAGCTCTATAAGTTCACTCTCCCTACTGTTGGACATTTCATCTAAGGTTCCTCGTTTTGAGTTCTGAGAGTCTCTTACCTCCCAGGTCTCTGGTGCATTCTGGAGGGTCCCTCCAGGAAACTTTCATTTTTAATAAATTATTTAATTAAAAATTTCAATCCCCTCACCGGCTGCAGCACTTGGGAGAGTGAGCCCACACATTGCCCAGGAAGAACTGGCCCTTGTGACATGGGTATGGAAGAGATGGCCCAGTCCCTAGCCACCTTTGGCAGGTGAGAGAGTTGGCCTGTTCCCGAGCCTGAGGAGCATGGTAGAGATGGGCCTGATACCATGGGCATGGGAAGCTGACTTGCTCCTTACCAGGGCAGTGCTGGAGAGTTGGCCATGGTGGCATGGGTGGAGGAGAGCTAGCAGGCTGATCATGTCAGCTACCATCCAGGACTTTTAATTGACCCACCCCAACATCTACCATCTGTGAGCTGCTGGAGCATGTGAAGGAGCTGGTCCTGCAGAACCGAAGCTACAGGATCTTCATGACACAGGGCAACAACAAGATATCCTATAAAAGTCCTGTGAGGATCCAATATTGATAATGTAGCTGAAGCCAGAGGCTTCAAACCAGAACAATGACTCATTGTGATAAACATCTGCAAGAAAAGGTGTTTAGGCAAAAAGGTACACTATGTGACACACTGGCACACTACAGTTTCCATGGCAAGATGTTTTTTCTTATCAGTCTATGGGTGGCCTCATTCACAATGTACCGGGCCCTCCCACATCAATCACTAATTGAGAAAATGTCCTACAGTATTGCCATATTTTTTCATTTTTTATTAATTAATTTACATCCCTATCAAAGCTTCCACTCTCTCACAGTTCCCCCCTCTCACCTCACCTCCCCTCCATCCTCCAGTCTTCCCTTTCTCCTCAGAAAAGGGGAGACCTCCCATGGATATCAGCCATCTTGGCATTCCAAGTTGCAGTAGGACTAGGCCCATCTTCTCCTATTAAGGGTAATAGGAGTCCAGTTAGGGGAAAGGAATCCAAAAGCAGGCAACAGAGTCAGAGACAGGCCCTGCTCCTGCTGTTAGGAGTTCCACATGAAGACCAAGCTGCCCATCTGTTACATATGTGCATAGGTCCATTCCATGCATGATCTTTGGTGGTTGTACTGGCTAGTTTTGTGTCAACTTGACACAGCTGGAGTTATCACAGAGAAAGGAGCTTCAGTTGAGGAAATGCCTCTATGAGATCCAACTGTAAGGCATTTTCTCAAGTAGTGATCAAGGGGGAAAGGCCCCTTGTGGGTGGGACCATCTCTGGGCTGGTAGTTTGGGTTCTATAAGAGAGCACACTGAGCAAGCCAGGGGAAGCAAGCCAGTAAAGAACATCCCTCCATGGCCTCTGCATCAGCTCCTGCTTCCTGACCTGCTTGAGTTCCAGTCCTGATTTCCTTTGATAATGAACAGCAGTATGGAAATGTAAGCTGAATAAACCCTTTCCTCCCCAAGTGCTTCTTGGTCATGATGTTTGTGCAGGAATAGAAACCCTGACTAAGATAGTGGTCAAGTCTCTGTGGGTCCCTATGGGCCTAGGTTAGTTGATTCTGTATGTTTTCTTGTGGTGTCCTTGACCCCTCTGACTCCTTCAATCCTTCTTCCCCTTCTTCCATAGTATTCCCCAAGCTCCATCTAATGTTTGGCTGTGGGTCTCTTAATTTGTTTCCAACAGTTGCTATGTGAAGCCTTTCAGATGAGATGACTTATGCTAGGCTTCTGTACAGCAAAATATCATTAGTACTCTTAGAGATGGGCTCTCTCATGGGATGGATCTCAAGCTAGACCCATCATTGGTTGGCCATTCCCTCAGTTTCTACTCCATCTTTACCCTTGCCATCTTGTAGGCAGGACTTATTTTTATTTTGATTTTTTTTTTTGAGGGGGGTAGATTTCAAGGGCAGAGAGTAGGTATGGAGAGACAGGGAAATGAGTGGGGTTGGGGTGCATGATATAAAATTCACAAAGAATTAATAAAAAGTTTAAAAACTGTATCAACTTTCCAAATATAACAACCTAACCTCTGCAGGCAGATGAACTTTGTGAATATGGTATTGTCTCACATTCTCCTCTGTCTTCTATAGACTCCAGTATCTCCCAATAAGTATATTTCCTATTCAAAGATCTATAAGTGGGCTGAGGATGTAGCTTTATTGGTAGTGATTGTGTAGCATGCATTAAGTCAAAGTTCAAACCCTAGCACCTCTTGAAATCAGGCATGGTAGCTCACACCTATAACCTTAGCACTCTGGAGGAAGAGACAGAGGGTTGGAAGTTAAAGGTCATTCATCTTTTGCTGTGTAGTGAATTTGAGAACAGTTTAGATAGCAGTTCACTTCTGACTAGTACAACTATCATAGCTAAATGCCTACATCTTAAATATTTTAATTTCTTTCTGGCCAGAGCCATTAACTGCTTTTGTTTACTCCCTAATTTGAAAACCACTTTAGAAAGTTTGAAAAAGTCATGTTTAGAAATAATTGGTTTTAAAAAAAATTTCCTTTGCAGGTGTTCCTATTCTAAGTAATGTTTCAATTTATAATCCCATTTGATCCTAATCTCATTCTTCAGATCCATAAATATTAACATGCTTAATATTAAAAGAAAGGTCTGTTTTCAGTTCCTTTTCTAATTTAAATCCTTATGGAAGCATGGTAAATTGTGTAGCAAAGAACTCGCAGCACTCAAACCAGATTCAGTCAGCAATTGGAGCACGGTCATAGGCAAAGAACTAGCTATAGGTAAGAGACCAGGCAAGAGAGACAGCAGGAACACACAGGCACTGTCCAGGGGTGAATGTAAGGTCAGAGTTAAGTTTTAAATCAAAGTTTAGAGAACAGATGGGGATTTGGCTCAATGATAGAGCATGTGCTTAGCATGTGTGAGGCTCTGGGCTAAATCTCCCACACCAAAAACAAAATAAACAGGGTTTAGAGAGCAGGAAAACAATGTGGCTATTGGTATAGAAGAAGATAACTTATATGGCACAGTCAACCATTTTGACTAACCTAGAACAGGATCTGGAAGTCCCCTGCTGTGCCAGACATTAACCTGCCTGAATTTTGAACTTTCAGAGGGGCTCTAACAAGCTACTGTTCACCACACAGAAATATCTGAGCATTTAACAATTAGTTATTTTATACCAGTGTGTCCTTGCTGAAGAACAAATGGGAAGACCATATTGAGAGCTTGAGCTACACGTATGGGGTGTCCAAGGAGTGGGATCTAGTATTTCACTTAAGTAAAAGGAAGCAGAATCTGGACAGAGTCTTAGGATCATCCCTAGCAGCATACCTGAAACATACTTTTAATGCAAAAGGAACAGCTTGTTATGACAAAATGCCTACCCAGACAGAAAGCTAACTTTAGATGTTGAACAAAGTATTTCACATCTATGAGACAGTTTCAGCATCTGATCAAACCTTCAAGGCACTTATTCTAGGTTCTGATGAAGTAAGAGTCATGAAAGGACTGAGAACCAGATAGTGGCACAAAGGCAGGGTTCTCTCTTAAAAACCGGCTGCTTACTCTCCACCCCTCACTTCAGCACTCCTCATGTTTTGATAAGCCAAGCATATGACTATTAATTTAATAGGAATAAAGAACATGACATAGTAAAAGGAGTCTAAGGCTTATTCCTCATTTTACTATTTCCTGGTTATAAATGCTCTAGACTGTATTTACTTCCTCTAGTATTATCTGAACAATCTTATATAAGCCAGGCCCTGTGCTGACAAATTCCTGCCCTTACAGAGCAAAGGGATATAATACATCCTTTTAGAAGGCTGAGTTTCCATGAACACACTGATCCCTCTCATACCTATCACCATTGCCTTGACAGAGTAGACTGTGTATACCTTGTATTTTTAATAGTCTTTTCAAGCCTTTAAGATGAAGTTGTCCACACTTATTGTTTCTCAGTATTTTTAGACAGTCTTCTCTTTATAGCCCAGACTGATCTTGAACTCATTATCCTCCTGCCTAAACCTCTTGAGCACTGGGATTACAGGCATATACCGTTATGCCAGGGAAATGTTAGTGATCCCCAAGAGCACACACAGGAGCCAATCTGATGCAACTCACAGAAGAGTCTTTATTCGAACTAGCTCGCCACCCCACCCCCAACACACCACTGTCATGCAGGATGGTTTGGGGGGGGGGGCTGGAATGTCTGTTGGGGCAAGGCTTTATAGTAAACAGCAAGCACAAAATAGGTGTGCAAGCATCTAATTGGAAAGTTCCTGTGGCCTTTAACATAATTGGCTGGTGCTGGGAGTCATATCATAAATTTAACTTATGCTCCCCTCTGCATTGGTGATCATTAGGTAGAAGGTGGGCTTGTAACCTGGAGGTGCAGGTTTGTTGGGAGAATAACCTGGAGACACTGATCTTGTTGGGGATTAGCTTAGAGTCTGGAGCTAGGCTCGGGATCTGTTGGGGGGCAACTTGGAAACTAATGCTATACCAGCCTGTTAGTCTACCTGAGTTCAAACTTAGGTCAGGTTCTCTAAAATGGAGTCTGAATTTAAAAGCTTTGGCATCTCAGTACTACCATGCCTAGCTTTGTAAAGATTTTTTTTTTAAAGTACACACTCCCTGGCCTCATACTTTGCAAAATGCTGGTCAATTCTTTAAAAAGCCAATGTTCAGAATGGCAACTGATTTATATAGCATTTGTTAATTTTTCTGATAAGCATTCCCCCTGTGCCAATTTCAGGCCACCAGGGTGAGTCTCACAAAGTTCCTAAAAAGTCTATAACTATTAAACCTAACAAATCAGTTATGGCACATAACTGGTTCTACCTTATAACTAAAGAATAAAAACCCGCAGGCAGGAGGTATGGAGACAGTGATGTTGCTAATGCTGTTCTAAAAGGGAACCAGCAGGAAAACCAGGAACAGTTTTTCTATGTAGCCCTGGCATTCCTGGAACTCGCTCTGTAGACCAGAGTGGCCTTGAACTCAGAGATGTACCTGCTTCTGCACTGGAAAACACCCCCCATCCCCAATCACTGCTCAGAGTGCTTGGATTAAAGTCACCACAGGGCTGACTTGTTGCATCTTAAAGCCAAGGAACTGAGCTGTGAAATGGTTAAAATATGTGCTAGGCAAGCCTGACCATCTGTTAGATCTGTGGAAGCCACAGCGTTGCACAGGACTATCTGAGCCACACACTTGCTGCCATCTTCCCGTGTTCTGTTGGACTGGCTTGCAAAGATCACAACTGTGTTTGTTGACCTCTGACATTCCCTCATAGGAGGAACATGGAGGGTCATGGGAACCTCACCTGAGTATTCAGACACCTTTCCCAACCAGTTGTATCCAATTCTACCCTAAATAGTCTCAAGGTCTCAGGGACTGTCCGGTGGAAAGGACCAGGGGTCTCTGTCAACACAACCATGGGCGAGTCTTCGTCCGTGCTGGGTGTAGCAGCCCCTCATCCATTGCTGTAAGCAAGCTTAATAAACCATTGGTTCCCCACATGAACTTTGGTAGAGCTATGCCTCAGCTTGGATTACAGGAGAATGGAGTAACTTTTCTATATGTATTTTATGTTATCTATATTTATATAGGCATAATATTTTTATATTGTCTCTATATAGACATAAACAGTACTATAAATAGGATATATAAGAATATGCAGAATAAGGATTATAGACAAAAGACACCCAGTGAAAGCTCCCGACAGCAACCCAGTTTCCTCTGAGCTGGACTATGCCTCTTCAAAAGCTGTTGACTGAGGACATTTTATTTTTCAGAATTGCAGTTGTTTTAATGAAATTTGAATCAAGCTTTCTTGTCTTTGAGGAAGCAGCTGATTTAGTTGTTTTGGTTTTGCAGTTCCAGTGTTGGGCATATTAGACAAGCATTCTATCACTGGTATATCCCCAGCCTCCCTCCCCTTACCCCCTTTTAGACAGGTCCTCTCCATGTAGCTTAGGCTGGGCTGGAACTCTAATTGTAACACAGACTAGCCTAAAAATTAGGATCCTCGTGTCTCCGCCTCCCAGGATTATAGGCATGCATCATTGTACCAGTTTATATTTTGTAGTAATTTAAGGAAAATACTTAGGCTAAACAGATTTCAGCAGTTAAGAGTAAATACTGCTTTTGCAGAAGACCTGAGTTTGATTCTCAACTCCCACATCTGGCAACTCACAACCATCTGTTAACTCCAGAGGACTAACACCTTCTTCTAGCCTCCATGGGGACCTGTACTTGCATCTCACAAAGAATCTAAAAAACAAAATGCCTCAGAAATAGTGGGTATCTCACAAAAATTTCCTGTTGCTCAACTGATAGGCAAGAAAGCTTTATTTAGGTTTTCTTTTAATCCTGTCATGATAGGAGTAAGATATGACTTCATTTGCAATTGTTGCATACTTTAACTTATTACTTTACTAGATGTTATATTTTTATAAAGTATGAATAGGTTGAATTTCTGGTCTGGCTCCTGATTCCAGCCAGCATCAACATTCTTTCTTGGTGTTCTGTCCTATTCCTTTTGCTCACATGTTCAGCTAGCTAGTCACCAGAATTGGAAGAGGTGCTTAAAGATGACTGCAGATTCTTTGCTGCTGCTTTCCCAGAAGAGGAATCCAGTTCCTCTCCTGGAATCTCGGTTGTCCTTTAATGCATCAAGAGAGTGTATAGCATACATACACTATGCAAGAAGCCCCTGAAACTACTCTCCTTTGAGGGGGCCCAAGCCATATTAGAGTTCACATTAGGCACTGCAATGTACCTTCAGTTTTACAGCCATCCAGGTCAAAACAACAGTTGTGAGAGTGAAGCTGCTTGGATCTTCATGTATCTGCTGTACAACAGCACTGAGTGAATAGTACTGAGTGAACACCCAGCTAAGTGCTCCTGGGATTCATTTGTTACAAACCAATTAATAACCTATACAACTGATTTCACCCCCGTTTTCTTTGCTCCTAGGAAATAGGCTAAGCTTTCTCTTAACAAGTAATCCAAATACTAGGAATGGTACTTGTATTAAGCAGAATTTTCTAGAAATACAGAACCAACAGAATTCACACACACACACAAAGCATGTTCATAGACATATATTCTCTGGTGCAACACAGCACACAGGACCAAGTTCTCAAAACAGTAAATGGGACATGTTAGCAGTTCCAATCTAGTGCAGAAAGCCTGAGAGCTCCCTGGAGAGGCACTGGTCTATAAGGAATGACTGAAGACAATGGAGTTTGTTGTCAGTAGATGGCAGCAAATATAGATGAATCACTCAGATAAAAGTGAGCTTTCAGGCGAGCATGCATTTGCTGCTTTCCTCTGGCTTTTTCCTTTTTCAACTGGGATGCCATTTGGAAGGGACTGTCCACACTCAGAGTAGATCTCCCCACTCCCTACTTGTTCCTGCATGTTAGTCCTCTCTGTAAACATTTCCACATACACTCAGATGTCTTTCACCAGTTCTAGAAACCTTTAAATCCAGCCATGGTGACAACCAGTACAGCTGTCACAGTGCCTTTACATCCTCCTGCTTTCACAGACCAGAAGCACAGCACTATCTTTAGTTCCAAAGTGCACACTTCCTCTTAAAAGGACACTATTCTTTTTTTTCCTGACACCCTATCCCCCCGACACACACATTATTAGTTTATTGCCAAGGGCAGAGAAAACTGATAAATTATATCTGTCATATCTAGTTAATGGGTAATCCAGTTTCCTGGCTATAGAGCTGTCATGGAAGGATACCTAGCATTGTGGAACCATAACAGCAAGACTACTTGATAGCTTTAACCCCCAATTCTACCTTTGTCCCAGCAATGCACAGCTACTCAATGCTCCTCAAATGTGAAAATTGTTTCCACTTATTCTTGTAAAAGTAACTTTTATTCTCCTTTAGTAATTGTCAACTCTTATTTTTACTGCCTTTTTCTGCTAACCTAGGCCTAGTCCTGGAAGCCTCTAGCCTCTAAACAATCTTATCTAAGCCTAGAATGTTGTCACTGCTAAATAAACTCACCCTTTCTAGGTCTTTCTAAACTCTGGCTGGCTAGTCAACTCAGCTGTTCCTGGCTCAAAGCTTGGCTTCGTGTTAATTGATTCAATCTGGCTTCTCTCAGCTTCTCCTGAATTGCTCTGTTTTGTATCATACAAACTTTGGCAATATATTCTGATCTTTTGGCTCCTTATTCTCTGGTTTGTTTTGTCTTCACCTGTGTCTACCATGTTCCCTCTCTGAAACCTCTCTTTATAACTGTCCTGGTAAAACTGCCTCCTTTCTACTTCCTCTCTCTCTGCACTGCTCACTTAAGTAGCTTCCCTTTCCTCTCTCCTTTTGAGAGTTGGGCAGATCTAATTCTGTCAAATCTTTCTCTGATTCATCACTTTGTCTGCCACTCAATTAGATATCACTTTCAAACATGGGTGCTTCTTTCTACAAACTAAATTTATCTTCATTGTTTGGGATTAAGGGTAAGTCTGTATTCCTGCCAGAGAGATTAAAGTTGTGTGCTAATGCTGAGCCATATCACTACTAGAAACAGGTCTTTTTTTTTTTTTTCCTTCAGTAAATAACACAATCTTGAGGTTCACAGTGTGATCAAATAGCCTGTAACATTTTCTGTTCTTTGTGCCTCTGCCTGAAATAAGTCTGCTTTTAGTACTTGACAAAAACTCTCTAGTTCAAGCCCAACATAAAAGTTAACTTAGCTAAAGCGTTTCCCAATCTTAGAGTTATTTCTTCCTCTGATGCTTCTATGCTATACTGTCCAACTTTGCTTTGGTCCAAGTGAGACAATTAACATTTTTAATAGAACTTTCTCCCTGAGTTACAATGTGAAATATCCAAGGATAAGGATCAGTCTTGTTTACTGGCTAGAAAACAAGACATTGGTGAGTTGATTGAATGTATGCATACAGAAATGAAAACAAGTAAATTGTTTGCTTAGCCAAAAGGAAAGCCTTAGGGCCTGATTCACCTCCTGAAAAAACAAGCAACACAACAAAACTCTTCAAACCTGTTAAAGCTAACAGGTTGCAAATACATAGTCCTTACTTGATGGGAATGTACAACCAATTGCTTTTAAGTGTGTGCCTATAACAAATCTAACTAGTTAATCACTACAGCCACTTGATTTTGCCTCTGCCTCTAGTCCCATCTTGTTCCTAGGGCACTGTGATAACCAGTGGGATTAGGCATGGTTCTTGACCAAAAAAAAAAAAAACCTTACAGTTTAATGGTGAGAGATAAATGAAGAACCCACTCATAACCTAGAAACAGAACTGGATAGTGCTACAGTAAAGATACACAATTAATTGATAGAATTGGAGGGAAACAGATACTTCCAGGTGATAGAAGAAATAGCATTAATGTCTGGCATTTGAAACTAGCTTTGAAGACTGGTGTGTAGATTAAATGATTATTATATTCTGTATATATTGATTAATGGTGGAAGTTAATACAGTGGAAATTATTCCCTAACCAGTTTTTTCCCAAATAACCACACAGAGACCTTTTAATATTTCAAAGCCTTAGGCCTTGGCTGGGTACACTCACAACTAGTTCATCTAAGTTAAACTAACTACCTAGCCTCAGCCAGCCAGAAGGTGATGAGTTATACCTTCTAGGCCTGTGATCACATCTGTCTCCTCCCATGTCCTGGTGTAAAGGCTTTCTGCCTTCTTCCTCCCAGAGTTCCTTTCGCCCTCCCAGGAAGTACTATCTTACACTTCTTACCCAACTAATTGACCATCAGATTTTTATTAAAGCCAATTAGAGAATGCCTTAGGTAGGTGAAGGACAGAGACACAATACAGAGTACCACAACACTGGTGAAGAATACAACAGGGGAGAAGGGTCATCCATGGTGATATAAGTGCAGGAACAAGACAGGAGAATGATAAATGAATACACAATATTGGAGCATATGGAAACTATAAGGAATTCAGGGAAACTATTGCTTACACTCTGAACCACCCATTGTTTTTTTCACAGCCTGTGTCTCTGCAAATGAGGCTTGGGTGCTTACACTTTTCCCAGACTGTATAAGTTATCTTTTTTATTGCTGTGACAGAAAGCAACTCACATTCTTAAAGGGAATACAATACTGCCCACCATGGTGGGAAGGGGGTGGTGGCTCTTAGTAGCAGGAGTTTGCAGCAGCTGCTATCCTAGTGAGGATGTAAAAAGTGACAAATGCTGGTGCTTATCAGGATTTCTCCTTCCTCTTACTCAGTCTTAGATCCCACCCCGTGGGAGGGTGCTACCCCATTTAGGTTGAGTCCTTCCTCATTAATTAAGTATCTCTATAAACTCTGTCACAGAAATGCCCAAAAATGTGTCTTCTGGATTATTCTAAATCCAGTCAATGGAAATTAACCATTACAGTGACCTATTTTTATGTGCAAGTATTAGACAGGTTGGTAAGAATACATCAGTCTTTCAATCAATAATTGAATGCACATCTAGAATCACCTACCATGTTGTTTCCTGATCATTTTTTTCTATCAAGAAATCATCACACATTTTAAATAAAATCTGTTTAACAATAGAGCTCTGATAATAAAATGTCATGAGTGTGTTTGTGTATGTGTAAGATGATCATTTAATTGATTAGCTCTCTTTCTTCAGTATCAAAGTATTTTGCCCACTACAAAACTAAAAGTTATCCTACACTTTTCTCCTCGTATTTAAAAAAATTAGACTTATTTACTTCTTATTTTATGTATATGAGTGCTTTGACTGCATGTATGTATAAATGTACATCCCATGTGTGCTTGGTTCCTTGGTTCCTTTAGAGATCAGAAGCGGGTGCCAGGTCCTCTGGAACTGGACTTTACAGATGATTGTGAGCCATCATGTGGGTGCTAGGAACCAAGCCTTGGGTCCTATGGCTGGTCCTAAGAGTAACAAGTGCTCTTAACTGTTTAGCAGTCCCTCCAGCCTTCTGTTAATTTTTAATGTTCAGAACAAGTAGGTTGTCATTTTTTTTCAGTAACAAGGTGTAATGTTGTGTGACAAGGTAGGTGATCAAATCTGATGCTTATTCTTGCTAGGTCAGCAAGACTATAGACAGACCAAATCTCAATAAAAGTGAAAAGAAAAAATATGGATTGATGGATGGCCAGCATGAATAAATAATGAAACAAGTGAGAAAAATGTTTTTA
The DNA here is from genome assembly GCA_902729485.2 of Mus minutoides. Taxonomy (NCBI): domain Eukaryota; kingdom Metazoa; phylum Chordata; class Mammalia; order Rodentia; family Muridae; genus Mus; species Mus minutoides. The sequence goes on along the minus strand of LR750158.1, from coordinate 339,228 downwards.
GTAAAACTAAAGAGTGAATACACAGGTTTACTTAAGGCATATCAACTTTTCTATGTGTTTGAGATATTCTTACAATACAATTGAGTGAAAAATAAGAAATTATAAGCTTTACCACGATAGTTTGCAACATGGAGTAAGACCTAAATGGGAAATAAATAAGAATACAAGATGTTAGATACTATTCCAGCTCTTTAGTGGAAATGTTCCCTTTACTACTTTTCCTCATTACTTAAATATGTTAAAGTATTTTTCATTATGTACTATTTCATATGATAAAAATGTGAGGAATATGTTGCGATAAATCTCCTCCCAAATATGCCCTGGCAATTAAAACACAACACAGTTAATATGATTACATGCTGTGCTCCTAGATTGGGCAGATTTACAGCTACACTAACCGTCTTCCACAGCTTATGAGACCCCTTAGAACTTGCACTTTCTCCAGGCCATGTGCTTCTGGTCTGGTTTTCTTCATCTTCCTCCTCCTCTGCATCCTCTCCCTCTTCCATTTTCCCCTTCTCTCTCCCACCTTCTGCTCCACCTTCCCTTTTATCTGCCTAATCATCAGCTCTCCTTTATTTTATAAATTAAGGTGAGAAGGAGGTTTACAGGAAATCACCTGAATGCTGACTCATTCCTTGTACCCAACCACTCACAGGAGAATGGAATTAACATCAAATATAATTAGCCCCAGGGCTATCCACAACAGGAATATATCAGAATTTGGGGGATATTTATCAGTAATAATAAGGAAGCACTATTTTTTAGATTATATCCCAAGAAATGATTTTTATTTATTAAGCTATTTGGGCATATTTTTATCTGTGAGTATGTGTGTCTCCATATACATGTGTGTGTGTGTGTGTGTGTGCGTGTGTGTGTGTGTGCGCGCACACGCATGTATGTGGTGGCCAGATTTGACCTAGGAATCTTGTTACTTCTCCACCTTATTTTGAGACTGGGTCCCTCACTGAACCTGAAGCTTACTGGTTTGCTAGATTGGCTAGCAAGATCTAAGACTCCACCTACCTCTGCCTCCTGAATGCTGGGATAAAGGATGTGTGCCACCACATGACTCTTCATTTACATTTTTGTAAGCTTTCCAGATTCTGTGAGTTAATTCAAAAAGATAGTTCTTTTCTATTTTAACATCTTTTTGTCTTAGGGTTTCCATTGCTATGAAAAGACACCATGACCAAGGCAGCTCTTATAAAGGCAAACATTTAATTGGGGCTTGCTCACAGTTTCAGAGGTTTTATCCATTATCATCATGACAGGAAGCATGGTAGCATCCAGGCAGACATGGTGTTGGAGAAAAAGCTCAAAGTTCTGCATCTTGATGTGAAAGCAACCAGGAAGTTTGTATTCCAGGCAGCTAGAAGGAGTGTTTGAAAGCCCACACACACACATAGTGACATACTTCCTCCAGCAAGGCCACACCTACTCTAACAAAGCCACACTGCCTTATAGTGTCACATCCCACGGACCAAGCATATTCAAACCACCACACTTTGTTTCTGAATTCCTAAAGATAATATCTTCTGACCCTAAAACCTATTCTACATCAAAGGTTATCATGCAATAGGACATCCTGTACCTCCTTCTAGGAGCAGAATCTCTGAAGTGCTCCTTTTCTATCAGAAATATTAGCAGTGATTAAATTAGGATCAATATTAAAAATAGCATAGAAATAAAAGGTAAGAGTTAACCATGGATGCCTAGGAATGGCAAAAGGATGATGAAGAGGTGAGTGGGATGGATGGCTGCATAAACTACAAAATGGAGGCCACTTACTGGCAAACAGTACAAATATTATTTAAGATTATTTTTCTCTTACAGCTTCTGTGTTTCCAAATTGGGCAAAAGTGGTAACAGAACAAATATTAAAATTAAGAAGGAAATGAAAAGGAGAAAAATCCTCAGAGTGTCATTAATTCTGTCAACTTTCTTCATTTTTCCGTCATCATTGTCTTTCTGAAGGTGTACATGTTATAGAAACCTAACTAGTCCCCAGTGTAGGTTAGGATAGGTAAATGATACTTTTCAAAGCAGAAAGGAGTATACTGGTAGTTTTAATTAAATCATTACCCTTTGAGTTTCCTTGGACAACTATTTCCTTTTGTGAATTTTGCTTTCACTATTTCCCTTCTGTGAGTTTTGCTTTCTTTTATTTTTTTTCTTTTTAAGAATTATTTATTTTATGTATGTGAGAACACTGTCACTATCCTCAGACACACCAGAAGAGGGCATCAGATCCCATAACAGATAGTTGCAAGTCACCATGTGGTTGCTGGGAATTGAACTCAGGACCTCTGGAAGAGCAGTCAGTGCTCTTAACCGCTGAGCCATCTCTCCAGACCAAGTTTTGCTTTCTTAATTGATAAAATATTTATTGAGGTTAAGTTTCCATGAGTTAAGAGCCTATTATTTAATGTGCCACAGAAACCCTACAGTTGACTATTACACAGTATAATTATTTATAGTGTATATGTATATGTTTGTGAATGCATGTCACAGCACATATATGGCAATCAGATGACAACTTGCAAGAATCAATTCTCTTCTTCCACCAGCTCATGCTGTCAGGCTTAGGGAGAAGACCCTTAACTCACTAAACCATCTCACCAGTCCTGAGTCCATGTTTCTAATTACATTCATTTATCTGTTACATGTTCTAAACCATGACGAATATACTCCCATCAATCCTTTGATTTTTTTTTTACTTTTATTGAAAATAGATCCTTCTCATACAATATATTCTGATTAGTTTCCCCCTCCCTACTCTCAGTTTCTCCCCACTTCCCTTCCCATTTGTATCTACACCCTTTCTGTCTTTTGCTAGAAAATAAGACATCTAGAAAATAATAATAAAAAAGATCAACAACAAACAAATTGGAATATGACAAAACAACCAAACAAGAAAAAGTACCAAAGAAAAAGTGTAAGAAACACATATATATGCAGAGATACACACATTTGCACACATAGGAATTCCATACATACCCAAAACAAGAAGTCATAATATATATGCAAAGCACCTGCAAAAAAATATAATAATAATAACAGACTTAACATTATAAACCATAGAACCTCCAAAGATGTGGTTGAGTTTGTTTTTGTGTTGGCCATCTACTGCTAGACTAAGGCATACAAGAGTAATTTGTTTCTCAGTGAGACTCCCTTGGAGAAAATTAATTTTTATTTCCAAGTAGCTATCAGTTGGAGATAGTTTCTGTGTTAGGGATAGAGGCATGTGTCCGCATCTCCTTTCAGCCCTAGGACCTCATCTGGTGCAGACCCTTACAGGCCCTTTGCAAACTACCTTACTCTCTGTGAGTTCACTAGCCTTGTATTTAAAAGGCCTTGATTCTTTGGTCTTCTCCATCTCCTTTAAGAAAGTAGTAAGGCCAGGCATGGTGAAGTGTACCTTTAATCCCAGCACTCTGGATACAGAGGCAGGCAGATTTCTGTGAGTTTAAGACCAGCCTGGTCTATAGAGCAAGTTCCAGGACAGCCAGGGCTAAATAAAGAAACCCTGTCTCAAGAAAACAAAACAGTAAAAACAACAACAAAAGGAAATGTACTTAATGTATCATACATAGTGTCTGGCACATTGTACATGCTCAGGAAGTGGGCACCCATTATGATGATGGCACTGGTGATTTCTGTGAGCACTTGGAAGGGTTGTTAATTACTTAGGCTGTTCTTCGTGGTGATGTTGTTGGTAGTAATGAGAACTTTTTTTTTTTTTTTTTTTTTTGGTTTTTCGAGACAGGGTTTCTCTGTATAGCCCTGGCTATCCTGGAACTCACTCTGTAGACCAGGCTGGCCTCAAACTCAAAAATCCACCTGCCTCTGCCTCCCAAGTGCTGGGATTAAAGGCGTGTGCCACCACGCCCAGTGAGAACTAATTTTAAAGTAGCATAATAATACAGAATATATTTAGTTGGTTTTCAGAAGTAATTGTTTTAATAAGTAGCACTTTGTTTTCAGTGAAATTTGTAAACTATTGCAGATATTTCTTCCAGAAACAAATTTTAGTGTTATCAGTCTCATTTAGTACAAATAATCTTTTATGAAGAAAATTTAGTTTAAACGCAGATCAGAATGAATGACCTATTTCTGACTAAAAGGCTTATTAGTAAAATTGCATTGGTTAGGAAACCATTTTAATTTTTTCAATTTCTGTTTATATAGGAGGCTGACAGTGGGGAGGAGGAATGCCGGTCACAGCCCAGAAGGTAGGTTTGTTCATTTTGTCTTATGACATCTATGTAGTTATATTTTTTTCTAAATCTTTTCTAGTCTTGCTGGATTAGTTTGTTTCTGTTTTACAAGATGCTCCATTGATACTAAGAAAGGAAATGCTATCTGGTGTAGTGTCCCCTACCTATAAATCTCTGCACTTGAGAAGCTGAAATAGACTGTCTCAAAACAAACAGGGATGGAGAGCCAACTCAGCACTTAAGAGTGCTTGTTGCTTTTCCAGAGGACCCAAGTTCAGTTCCTAGCATCCACATGGCAGCTCACAACCACCTGTAATTTCAGCTCCAGGGCATCTAAGGTCTTTCTGTCCTCTATGGGTACCCACTCACATATATGGCACATGATAATTCAGTGGTTAAGATCATTGTCTGCTCTTACAGGGGACCCGATTCAATTCCCAGCACCCACATGGCAGCTCACAACTATCCCTAAGTTCAGTCCCAGGGGATCCAACACCCTCTTCTGGCCTCTGAGAGTACTACCAGCCATTCACATGTTGCAGATATACGTGCAGATAAAAACCCACACACAATTTTAAATGTTTTAATTTTTTATTTTTAAAACTAGAAAAACACTTTTTAAAATGAATAAATGGAACTTCTTTTTTTTTTTTTTTTGAAACAAGGTCTTTTTTTTTTTTTTTCTGAGACATGGTTTCTCTGTATCGCCTGGCTGTCCTGGAACTCACTCTGTAGTCCAGGCTGGCCTTGAACTCAGAAATCAGCCTGTCTCTGCCTCCCAAGCGCTGGGAGTAAAGGCGTGCACCACTGCGCCCGGTTTAAATGGAACTTCTTTAAGAATCCAGTTACTAATTCAGAAAGATTTCAAATGATAGATTGGTTTTAAATGATATGGAAGGCTAGTTTGAGCTCAGTTTTCACCAGGTCTCTTGGAGGCTGGAGATGTAACTCAGTTGATAAAGTGCTTGCCTAGCACACTCAAAATCCTGGATTTGACTGCACTGGCAGTCTATACCTATAATTGAAGCCTTAGGAAGTAGGAGGTTCAGAAGTTCAAGGTTATTCTTGGGTAAATAGCTAGTTTTAGGCTAGCCTATGCCACATAGGGAACCCCTGTCTAGAAAGTTCTAGTCATTTAAGTATTAACCAAATTTATCCTCTGAAGTCAACCAAATGATGAGCCATCATGAGTGATCTATACAGTGGATATAATAAGCATGCTTTTTGTAGAGAAACTAACCTGCTAAAGAGTGCTTTATCCATCTATAAAGAATTAGGGGGAGTGAAATGGCTCAGCAGTTAAGAGCATTGACTGTTCTTTCAGAGGCCCTGAATTCAGTTCCCAGAAACCACATAGTAGCCCACAACCATCCATAAAGGGATCCAATGCCCTCTTCTTCACCTGTGTACATGCATATATAGTACCCATACTTTAAATAAATAATTTTTTAAAGAATAAAATTATATCACAGAGAAAAAAATGCATGAACTGGAAATCTTCATATTAAACCAAGTAAGCTAAATGCAGAAAGTCTGTCTCATGTTCTGTATATATAGAATCTAGATTTTAAAAATAAATCATTAAAGGCTGGAGAGATGTCTCAGTGGTTAAGAGCACTGACTGCTCTTCTGAAGGTCCTGAGTTCAATTCCCATCAACCACATGATGGCTTCCAACCATCCATAATGAGATCTGACGTCCTCATCTGGTGTGTCTGAAGTCAGCTACAGTGTACTCATATAAAATAATCAATTAATTAAAAATAAAGCATTAAAGTAGAAGGAAGAGTGTCTGAAGCATGGAACAAATAGAAGAGGAGGAGGAACAGGGAAGAGGAAGGAATATGATCAAAGAATGCTATTTACATGTATGAACTACAAAAATGAAACCAATTGTCTTGTACAATTCATCTTTGTTTGCTAAAACAAAGAAAAGGAAAGAAAAATTAATAGGCATTTGTTAATACTTACATACTATAACTTAAAAGTGTAGTTCCTTTTCTTTAGTAACAGGTTATTGCTAACACTTTTCTTGTCATAACTATCATATGCATTTGGCTTAAAGCTTAATTTCTCACTTTCTTAGAGAAGATCTGGCAGTAAATCTTATTTTGAATAAGGCTAAGAGATAGAAATTCAATAGACATTTTGGCAGAAGCGTTGTGAACATTACTCTCATTACAATTAAAAAAGAGTCTAAAGCATCCTTACATTTCCTTATAGATTCAATCTGAATATCTCTGAGTTAATCTCAAGTTTTACATATTATCTTGGTATTCGCTGGTATACTTTTTCTTCCAAAAGAATCACATAATTATGAGAAAGTAAAACTCCCATATTTTACTTACATCACTGAACTGTCAAGTCATAAAAAAACATAAAGACCTGCCTTAAAGTTACTAGTAATAATTCATTAATATGACCACAAACTTCAGTTTACATGAAAAAGATCACTTGCACAAATATGAATGGAATTAAAGAAAAACCTAGTAGTCCCCATTTAAAATTACCATAATTTGCCAGCCTAGTTTCTTATCTACAGTCCTTGCCATGAAGTCCTACAGGCTTCATCTGAGTCAAAGCAAAAAAACAAAGAGACTTTCTTCCTTACAATGAATTATTCTTTGTGACGGTTAAGTTTTGTGTCTTTGGCTACTGAAGATGATTCTGGCATTCACCATCACTTACCATAAAGTAGACCAACATTGAATATTTTCATTTGACAGGCCTCAGTTCATCAGTCTGTGGGCTCAGATGGGGCTTGGAGAAGGAAACTAAATAGTAAATACTAGCTGGGCAATGGTGGCACACGCCTTTGATCCCAGCACTTGGGAGGCAGAGGCAGGTGGATTTCTGCATTCAAGGCCAGCCTGATCTACATAGTGGTCTTCCAGTACAGCCAGGGCTACACAGAGAAACCCTGTCTCAAAAAACAAACAAAAAAGGAGAATAATGATTATAGGAAGTTGGATGTGGAAAATGAAAAGAATTCTAAAACAGACAGTGGTAAGAGCTGCACAGCCTATATGTAGATGTATTGAATGCCAATGAATATGTACTTCTAAAGAGTTAAGATGGTAAACTTAAATCATAAAAATCTTATGAGAATTAAGAAACAATGCATTTATGCCACACTAGCACAATTTGTGATATTTAAATTCTGACAAGATTTTGTCTTTCTCACAGGATAGATATAAATATATAATGTTATCACAAAAAATCAGTTTGTTCTAAATTATCATCTTTTGGTGAAAATAGATAAGAGTCAATATCATTTTGCATATTTATAAACTCTGACTGGAGAATAGCCAAAAACATAACTATAAAACCAAACTATGTACAGTGATAACTTTCAGCCATTTAGCCTATAAATAGCTGTTTCATGTGTGTCAACCTAATAAAATTATAAGATAAATAAAAATAATAATACATTATTGAAATAATCCTTTGCAAGCTTGAGAAAGTTTGTGTTTAAGATTTATTTTATCTTATTTATTTCTTTTATGTGTATGGGTGTTTTGTCTTTATGTCTATCTGTGCACCACATGGATGCCTTGGAACTGGAGTTACCTATGTTTGTGAGCCAACATGTGTATTCTGAGAATTAGACTCTGATCCCTGGGAAAGTAGCGAGTGTTCTTAACTGCTAAGTTCTCTCTCTAGCCCCTCCCCCTTTTGAAACATGGTTTCTCTGTGTAGTTCTAGCTGTACTGGAATTCCATATGTAGACCACAGTAGCCTCAAACTCACAGAAATGCCCCTGAGTACTGGGATTAGAGGCGTGAAGTACCATACCAGGCTTGAAACACATTTTTTTTTTTCAAGACAGAGTTTCTCTGTGTAGGCCAGGCTGCCCTGGGACTTGTTTTGTAGACCAAGTTGGCCTTGAATTCAGAGATCCACCTGCTTCTACCTCCCAAGTGCTGGGATTAAAGGTATGTGCCTTTTTTAAAAAATCAAATAACAATAAAGGAAATAAACTATTAATTTAGAAAATAATATTTTGATTATAGTAAAATTCTAATATCCCTCTGTTTAACAGCTCCAAGCTAAGAATTAAATTAAGAGACAACCATAAAGAAATTGTCTTGGGGTCACTACTTTACAGTAATACCATTTCAAAAGCTAAAGAAACTGTCCTTTAAAAAAAACAAAACAAATGAAGCTGTATATAGTAGTGCATGCCTTTATTCCCAACATTCATGAGGCAGAGGAGAGGCAGTTAAATTTCTATGAATCTGAGGCCTGGGCCAGGTGTAACTATATAGCAAGACTTGTCAAAAAGAAAAAAAAAAAAAAGGAAAGGAAAAAAAGATCAGTGAAGCTTATATCATTCAGAAAAGGTTTTATTACATTTTTCCTCTGTTTTGTTCTGTTGGTTTTTGATGGGGTTCATGTAGACCATCTTGTTTTCATACTTGCCGGGTAGCAGAAGATGATCCTGTACTTGTGGTTCCCTGCCTCCACCTCCCAAAAGCTGAGCTTACATATATGCACCACTGTGCCTTGAATATACAGTGCTGAGCTAGCAATCAAAAATCATGCATGCTAGGTAATCACTCTCCCACTTAGTCCCCATCTCAACCTTTGATCCCAGCACTCGGGAGGCAGAGGCAGGTGGATTTCTGAGTTTGAGGCCAGCCTGGTCTACAGAGTGAGTTCCAGGACAGCCAGGGCTATACAGAGAAACCCTGCCTCGGAAAAAAAAAAAATCATGGGAGAGTCTGGCAATGTCCTAAGGTCTGAAGGAATGGAAGGAAAACTATTCAGGAATCTATTGCAGCAGTTTAAGCAAATGCTTAGTCCCCATGGGAGAACTGCATGAGGATAGGACGGACCTGTTTTAGTGCCCACAGCAATTAGCAGCTGGCACTCAGTAAATGATTACTGAATGAGTAAGAATGTTGATATCTTTTCTATAAATAATACACATTAAGAAAGAATTTTTATGAGAAGATACACCAAAAAGTTCACCTTTGGGCATATAAAGCAGAGGGAAGCATTTAGGTAGAAAGAGCTTGATGACAGCTAGAACATGTAGGCCTGTGGGTGTAGCTAATGACTGAGGCCTTGCTTGCCTAAGATACACAAGGTCTTGTTTCAGTCTGGCCCTCCTCATGTCCTTGTACACAAGAGAGCTTCACAATGAGGCTGTGTTACTAATTCCTTCACTTTGAGGCCAAGTCTCTCCTTAAGGCCTCTTCTCTGTACCTCACCGTGCTTTCCTTGTCTCTTATTTGCTTATTTTCTTTTTACTTTTGAGACACAACTTCATTTACTATCAGCCCATTGGGAGGCATGACTTTTCTATGTGTTTATTAAACATTATGACAATAAATGCACAACACTGCCCATCTTTCATCTATAGAGACTATAGATGCATTTTTGTCTGGATATGATTCCAGTTAAAGATATACTAATCTAAAGAGTGGGTATTATGTTTAAATTTAAAAAGAGATAGAAATAGGACAAAAGAGAATGCATTATAAATATGAGCTGGCAGTTTAATCCTGATCTTTTAATTTTTTAATTTAAATTATCTCCTAATTTGAAAAAAGTTATAAAGGAGTTTCTCCCTAATTATTTGAGGTGCTTTATCCACCTCTCTTCTGCTTCAGGAAACAGTGATGATGTTAACTTTTCATAGGAAAACCAAATGGCTTTTTGTGCTTCTAACAGGAGAGATGGTGTGGAGATTGGTGGCAGATAGATAGATCTCCTATTAGAAGTAAAACACATATATAAGATAGAAGAGGATTTGGGCTTTTAAAAAAATTAGAGTTTTCAAATTATTGCTAACTGCTTGTGAGTGAGGACACTGAAGTTGCGGCTCACCTGCTGAAGCCTGGCGGTGTCTCTCGCTGCGGCCCCTCCTGTCGTTTTTATTTTTAGCAGTGTTGGGTATGATCACAGGCGGTATCGTGAGCTGTCTCCCTCGTCTTCTCAAAAACTTGAAGTGCTGCAGAGTGTACTTTTTTTGTACTTTTTAAAATTAATTAATTAATAACATCCCAAACCTCCTCACAGAGTTCCTCCCCCATCCTCCCCCTGTCCTGTCGCCTCTGAGAGGATAGCTCTTCTCCCAACCCCCAGCGTTCCCCCACTCTGGTGCCTCACATCTTTGCAGGATTTGGTGCATCTTCTCCCACTGAGGCCAGACATGGCAGCCCTCTGCTATATATGTGCGGGGGTGGGGAGAGGTCTTGGAACAGCCTGTATACACTCTTTGGTTGGTGGCTCAGTTTCTGGGAGCTCCCAGGAGTCCAGGTTAGTTGTCACTGTTGGTTTTCCTATGGGGTTGCCATTTCCTTGAGGGCCTTCAATCCTTTTCCTAACTCTTCCATAGGGGTTCCTGACCTCTGTCCAATGCTTGTTTGTGGTATCTGCATCTGTCTCAACTATTAATGATGCTGTGTTGTGCTTGAGGACAGGAACCTAGCATAGCAGCCCTCTGAGAGGCTCTAGCCAGCAGCTCAGTGTACATTTTTAAAGGTTCTTTTCTTAGCTACGTAGCAGTAGAAATTTTCAATGAAGGACTTTTGTTTTAGAAGGTATTCACTACTCTTTATTATCTAGTGGCTTCAACATGAAGTGAATAATCTTATTACCAGGGCCATTGTTTGTAGGAGTCATATACTCCAAAGTAAAAAGATCTGAAGTAGAGTTCCTCCTTTGCTAGAAGCCAGAAGTAGAATTGGCCTTAACCCTTTTTCACAATGCAAAACATTTGTATATCCCATAATTCAGCTCACAATAAAAAATGGAAGGGTATTAGAACAAATGATCTCAAATTTAATGCAAGTTTTGTTTTCTTTTCTAGTGGAGGCAGAGACAATGGGGAAAGGCAACAGTATAGTGATAGTGGAAAGAGCTGTTCTCAGGGCAAGGGGAAACAACTGACAATCATGGATTCTATGTGCAGTGGTACACGTCCATAGTCCAACCACTTAGCTAAAGCAGGAAGATGTTGAGCCTTGAAGTTGAAGGCCAGCCTGAGTAGCACAGTGCAGCTGTGAGATCCTATCTGCTTAAAGGGGAAAAACAAAATTCTCAAACAATTGAAATAATATGGTTACTACCTCCTGTCCCCTCACGCCTTGTAAGAGGGATAAACTGCAGGGAAGGGCCTGGAACACCCTCCAGGTCGAGCAGTAAAATCAGCCAATCAATAGATGACTATGAACAGAACCGCTTATAATGAAATTGAAATTTGATTCAAAATTCAAATCTTCTATGGATAGAAGTTGATGATTGTATGATTCTCTTTCTAGCCTTACCTATGTAGAATGTTCTAGGAGACATTTCATTATTTTGTCCCACTATACATTAAGTTATTAAGTTTTCATTTGTTTGCTTCTAGATTTACTTACTTATCTGGGGGAAGAGAATGCACACTGTGCATGTAGAGATCAGAGACATCTGTTGAGAATTGGGTTGCTTCTCTTCTTCCATTATGTGAGTCCCAGAGATTGATCTCAGGTTGTGAAGCTTGGCAGCATGTGCCTTTGCTTGCTGAGCCATTTCACTGGCCCTTCTTAAGTTTTCTTTGAGTAATACTTTGTAAGTAATGTATGAGCCTTCTCTCTAGAATGTTTTATGCTTCTTGTTTATATATCTGGGTATTTATTTTGTGATAGTGGGGATTAAATCCAGGGCCTTTGCATACTAGATAAATATTCTGCCATTGAGCTACATGATCAGCATTAATCCTCTAAAAAAGACAAGGTATGAAAGAGGCAAGTAAAGCAAAGCCTGCCAGCATCCTACTCAGTACTCTGCTCATCACCTACACATTTCTCTGAGACATGCAGGTAATAATCTCGATGCATTTCCTCAGCTCTATAGGCTACAGTTTCTTACCTTGGTGTCTACCTACCCTACCCAGATTGAAAGACCACAATATAGGAAACAAACCAACTGAAAATAAACTTATCAGTAGCTAAGCTTTTCAGGGGAGTCTGTAGAACACAACTGTAGTGGTATCACAGTAGTGGAAAGGAAAAGCCTTTTTTGGTTGACTGTTTATGGTCATGGTCTTTGTTGAACCATTTGGGATTAATGATTAATCTTTTGAGCTAAATACTATATAGTGGAGTAGGCCTGATAGAAGTGGTGAAAATATTTTTCTTAGGGCCAATGAGATGGCTCGGTAAGGAAATGTGCTGCTTCCAAGCACCACAACCTGAGTTCAATCCCTGGGACCCATATGATGGAAAAGGACACTGACTCCCACATTATTCTCTGACTCCCACCTGGGTATCACCCCCAACATATTGCACAAAATAAAAATGTGATAGTGGGGATTAAATCCACAAAATAAAAATGTAATTTAAAAAATTCTTTTTTCCATCTGTTTTGAGGAATAGTTTTTTGTTGTTGTTTGTTTGTTTGTTTGTTTGTTTATAGGATTGGGGCTGGGTCTCACTGTGTAGCTCTGACTTTCCTGGAACTCACCATATAGACTAAGATGTCCTCAAACTCAGAGATTCTCTGCCTCTGCCTCCCCAGTGCTGGATGAAAAGCTATCATATCCTGCTCATAAAAAGATCTTAAAATCTAGTCAGTTCTCCAGGGAAAGCATATTGCAAAGGATTTTGCTTTAGTTGGATAAGCAAACTATGGCACACTCAAGGAGAATCCTCAACAACTTCCTTATTTACAGTCTACCTGAAGGAAGCTAATAATTCTGGGAAGTCCCTGAGCTTTGTGCTACAGTTTTATGCTAAGTCCAATAGTACCTTCTTCAGTACTGAACCTGACTTAGAACCTCAGGAACAGCATGCTGCATACCTTGAGAAGACCCTAACAGACACTCTGCCGTGCTGAGCCTGAAGGCATCCAAGCAGTGAGTGGGTTCTGGAAACTGATAATGATGTCAAGTTCTACTGGGCCTTCTGTCTTTCCCTTTACAGAGTTTCTGGAATATTTTAAAGTTTTTAATACTGATTAGTAGTACCATGACTTTACCAAATTAGCAAATTATCTTGAATAAGGCCCTGCCCTACTGACAAAACAAATTAGCCAAGGAAACACAGAAATTTTTGAGTGTATAATCCAGGGCAGGAGAAAAGTTTCTTTTCTATCAATTAAAAAATGTATAGAAACAAAAATATATACAATTGTATGTCTCCAAAAAAGACACATTCACAGGGTAGTCCAACCCACTCATGAGAAGGCTTTGGTGCATTTGCCATTAATGTTTCTCTAAAACTACCGCTTTTTATAGACCAAAGAATAATTTGGTAAAAAAGTAGCAATGAATCTAGTTGAGTCAGGAGGTTGAGGCAGAGAGACTGTTAAGTAGGAGGTCAGCCTAGGCTAGCAAGAGATTGGGGGGGGGGGGTTGTTTGTTTGGTTTTGGGTTTTTTTTTTTTTTTTTAAAAAAAAAAAAAAAAAGGAAAGGAAAAAAGAACAAACAGTGAAAGTCCGTGAGTCACATCTCTCATTCAACACAGACTTCATTTTCATTCTAGGACGTCAGCATCGATCTACTTTTTATTTCTCATTTTTAAGTTCTAGACTACTAACACTTGGAACTAATAGGCACGAAATTTAGGTGAATGAACGATGAATTTATGAATTGAAACTGTCTATCACTGTGATAAAATACCATGGCCAAAATCACCTTGGGGAGGAAAGGGGGCCTGTTTCCTCTTAGAACCATGCAGGGAAGTCAAAGTGGGAACTCTCGGGGTAGGAGCCTGGTGATTGGAACTGATGCAGAGATCGTGGAGGAACACTACTCACTGTCTTACTCCTCACTTCTCAGTTTGTTTTCTTATACACCCCAGAGCCACCCGAGCTGGGCCATCCCACATTAAACATCAAGAAACTGCTCCATAGCCTTGTCTACAGGCCAGTCTTAAGGAGGCATTTTCTCAGTTGAGGTTTCTTCCTCTCAGATTACTCTAGTTTGTGTCAAGTTAACCCCCCCCCCCCAAAAAAAAAGCAGCACAGAAACTAGAGAGATTTTAAAATATCTGATAGCTTTAAAGGCAATTCATGAAGGGCTGGAGAGATGCCTCAGAGCTTGAGTTCAGGTCCCAGCACTCTATCAGGTGGGTCACAACTACCTCCACCTCCAGGCACCTGTACTCGTGTGCATATCCACATACAACACATGCACATAATTAAAAATAAAAATGAGAGGAAACTTTTTAAAAAGGTAATTCACTACTAGATAATTAACTTTTGTATTTTGTTTTGGGGTTGTTTGTAGATGAGGGCTTACTATGTTGCCCTGGCTAGTCTTGAACTCTTTGTCAAAGTGATTATAGTCCTAGCCTCCAGAGGACTATAGGTTCATGCCATCATGCCGAGTTAGGTGTTTACCTCTCTATAGTTCTAGCACCCTATCTAAAGAGGATTTCCTCACTTGAATAAAAGGTAATTTTCAAAAGTGGCATACAATAAGAACAAAGGATTTGTCTGTCCAATGTAGTGACTTCTCTGCCTTCCTATCACAACCATGAATAAGAATCCCACCTTCCAACAAGAAGCCTCAGGGATCTTTAAAAAGTTAATATACTTCTCTGGTTGTTCATTGTAAGTTATTTGCTTTGGATGAAAGAGTAAGAGGCTATTAGGAAAGGTTTATTCTGAATACTTAATTCAGCACTGCTAAGTTAAATGTAAAGTCAAGTATTTGTATTCTTCTGATATTCTTGTTTGTTGGTTTTTTGTTTTTGTTTTTGTTTTTGTTTTTCGAGACAGGGTTTCTCTGTGTAGCCCTGGCACTCACTTTGTAGACCAGGCTGGCCTCGAACTCAGAAATCCACCTGCCTCTGCCTCCCGAGTGCTGGGATTAAAGGCGTGCGCCACCACGCCCGGCTTGTTTGTTGGTTTATAAACACCTAATATCCATGATCTTTCTTACACCACAAATATGACCACACAAATAAACAGATTTCAGGATAAGAAAAACTTTAAATCACCAGTGTTTTCACATTCTATTAACATTCACATTTAACTATTTTAAAAGATGAGTAAACCACCTGATAGAAAAATTTTATAAAGTGAAATTAAATAACATTTAATAAAATTAAGCTGTGGAGTGTTAGTACTCTTTGTAAAATAATGGTCTTTTTTAAAAGTCAAAATATTTACCATATTTCTACCAGATCTGTAGAAAACAGAATTTCTGAAAAACAAAAGGTCTTCCAGGCAAAAAATAGCATCTGCTCTTTAAATTAGAATTAAAAAGAAAAAATATAAATGATATTTTCTTTTATACTATATAATAAGGAATAAAACCTCATTTAAAAATCATCATTGTAGTAGTATTTAGGGCATGAAAATTCAGTTCTCTTTTACCCTTCCTGTCTGTCTTTGTTTAGGTTACCATTGCTATGATGAAACACTACCACTAAAAACAAGTTGGGGAGGAAAGGGTTTATTTGGTTTACAGTTCCACATCCATAGTCCATCACTGAAGGAAGTTCAGATTGGAACTCAAACAGGGTGAGAAATTGGAAACAGGAGCCCATGCAGAGACCTGGAGGGTGCTGCTTAGTGGCTTGTTCCCTGTGCCTTGCTTAGTTCTTATGCAGCCCAGGACCACCAGCCCAGGGATGACCATATGCACAAGGGGCTGGACCCTTTCACATCAATCACTTAAGAAAACGCTCTACAGGTCTGCCAATCTTATGGAGGCATTTTCTCAATTGGAGTTGCCTCCTCTCAGATGACTCTAGCCTATTTCAAGTTGACATAAAATTAGCCAGAGCACTATCTAATTAGATAGGATTCCAAACCTACAAGTGTTGTTGTTTCATGCATACAAAGAAGTCATCACAAAATCTGCATGCCCAGCAGTGCAGTCATTACAGTCATAAGCGGTGTAAATGAAAGACCTCAACTATGTAAGGCACAAAGTCCTCATATGTAAATGAGAACATCTGCACATCTATCCTTATAGGATTTCTGTGAGGTTAAAATAAATATAGGAAACTTTAATAAATAATAAGCACCAAACATCAAGTTGGATATAAGGTTATGGTACTTTTACTATGTATCTGAATTATTTTCCATTTCTAAAAACTGGCATCCCAGTTACTGTAGTTTTGAGCTATGATTGAACCTTATTTCATAAGATGCTAAGACCATTTTCTAAGGAAAAGCAAGAAAACAAATTGTGACACTACAGATCCTAAAGTAGTAGTAAAGTAGTAAATCTGTAGTACAAATCTAGCATTAAATTAGAAATGAAAACATTTCTAGATCAGTAGGACAAATCTCTTTTAACTTAGCATATTTCTAAAAATGACAGCTGTTTAATGACATTTGGCAAGATTTGTTCAAAAGAACTGCTCATGACTTAGATATTTATTATGAAAACATTCACACACTTGATCTGTTACTCACTATTATTCCACAGTCCTGAGGCAGAAGAACATATTCATAAGCATAACTGCTAGACTGTTCTAGAGTTAATTTTTCACTAAGAATTTCCTCCAGCCAAGCAACCATATGGAGAGAGAAAAAAAGGACCTGTTACTAATTACCTAACCTGGCCTTAAAACAGCTGTTCAGTTGATAGACCAAACAAAAGGTCAGAAAATTTAGAAACTCTTTGAAACACTAAGTGTTTGCAACCTACTTGTGTTTATAACAGCTCTTGCTTCTCAGTGGAAAACCTCTGACCTCAAACTCCCACAGACCTCTGCTCCCCTTTCACAGCACTTCCTACACTATTGTTATATGTAAGTAAGGACAGTCTATGTTTGGGCCATGATTATTTGGCTTCTAGAAAGTAAATCCTTACCCTCTCTATTTTCCTCTATTGGGAAAATAGGTTTTAAGCTTCTTTGAGCACCTTCCCTCAACAACATAATAAAAATATTCTATAAGAAGAAACATGAAGTCAAAGTACCTATGTTTATATTATTTTAGTCAATAGTTGGTAGCATCATTCATTTGTAATCATTTGTTTGTTTGTTTTAAAACAGGGTCTCTCTATGTAGCCCTGGCTATCCTAGAAAACTCTACATAGATCATACCTGGACTGGAACTCACAGAGACCCTGCCTGTCTCTGCTTACTGCTGGAACTAAAGGCATGTGCCACCATGCCCAGCCATTCATTTTTTTTAAAGCATTATGGGGACTGTAGAGATGGCTCAGCAGTTAAGAGTGCATGCTACTCTTCTAGAGGACTCAAGTTCAGTTCCCAACACCCACATTTAGCAAACAAGCCATGTAACTCCAGTTCCAAGGAATTTAATTCCTTCTTGCTTCCTCAGGCACCCATACACAGCATTCACTTACACACAAACATAATAAAAATAAATGTTAATTTTTTTATTATTGTGTATATAATATGGGTGTGAATGTGCACATCCCATGTTGCACATGTGGAGGCCAGAGGACAACTTTTTGGACTCCATCTTTCCTTCCACCTTTTATATGGGTTCCAAGGATGGAACTCAGGTTGTCAAACTTGAGTGACAAGTACTACTTTACCACTGGCCCTGTATTATTTATTTTCATAATTATAAAAGGAATTCTTCCAAAACTAGAATAACTCCATGTCTACAAAAACAAATCTTTACATAGTTTGTAAATCTTCCAACAACCTTACTTGACTCATAATACTCCTGCCTCTACCTCCAAACTACTGCAATCCGAGGTATATGCCACCATGAATGCTGACACTCCTTATAAGGGTCTTGAACAATGTTTTATCCAGGCACCATGGGGTGAAGATGACAAAGGGAACCACATCCTCCAAGTCCAAATATATGAAAGTTATGCTACTTATGAGAACACAGAGTATCTGGAGGACTGTTTCTTCATCTGCCTCATCTTTCTCCCCTGCTTTACTATGAGCTATATTTTATATATAATTATACATTCTCTACCATAACACAATACCTAGCAGAGTTGACACTCACTTGATGCAATTTTGTTTACCTATATGTATATAGTCCAAGTACAATGTTTGAAAGAATCTTTGAAAGCCCTATTTTTGAGGGTTCAATATAATAAATTAAATATTCTAAGTTCTAGATGTCTCTTTGTATTACTATAGGATTTTGTAAATTCTCTCATGTCAGAAAATATAAGCAGTACCATATATACACATATATGCATATAGTTAATGCTTTAGTTTGTGAGTCTAAAGCTGTCCTTCCTTTAGATTAAGAGTGGGAGAAGGTCTTTAGGAAAGATATGACTACCCTTTGTTTCCATTTGTCTGTTTTTAAATTTTGAATTCTTGTGAAGTTAAGAGCTTAGTGTTTGTGTATACCTATCATTCTGGCAATGTTGCCCAGTGTGATGGTTTGCATGGGAGTGTCTTGCATATGTTCAGAGGCTTAAATTCTTAGTCCTTAGTTATTGGCATTGTTTTTGTGGATTTAGGGAGTGTAGACTTGCTAGAGGAGATACATCACTGCAGACCAGCCTTGAGGGTTAAAAGCCTTCTCCATCCCCAGGTCATTCTCTCTGCTTCCAGACTGTCATTCAAGATGTGAGCCCTCCACTGCTGTTCTAGCCCCAGAGTCTGCTCCTTGCTGCCTGCCGCTGTTGCTTGTCATCACAGATTGACTCTTCTTCCTCTGAAATATTTGGCTTAATAAAGTCAAATATTATTAATTCAATTATTACGCTAAACCCTTCTTTCTATAAGTTGGTCGTGGTGTGTTTTATCAGAGAAATAAAGCAGTAATACACCCAAGATAATTCATTTTCAATATGAAACTTTGGTGGTGAAGGAGCTACAGAAAAACCAGGTGCCTTTATACAATCTGAAGAGAAACCAGAGTAAATAGTGTGTGTGTGTGTGTGTGTGTGTTCACACACATAAGTTTTAGGGAAACTCATGTAAACTGGAAACCAAACTTGGGTTCTCTGCAAGAGCAGTATGTGTTCTTAACCACCAAAGCCATGTTCTCTCCAGACCTTATGGTTCCTTTATGCACATTGTATGTTTACAAATGAAACTTATTTTCTAGCCAAAATATAAAACACTTCTGTGTGTTTGCTCCTCTCCCCCGCCCCCCAAGGAATGGAGTTTCTTCTTAAAAGAATGAGCTTTTGGGGCTGGTGAGATGGCTCAGTAGGGTAAGAGCACTGACTGCTCTTCCGAAGGTCCTGAGTTCAAATCCCAGCAACCACATGGTAGCTTACAACCACCTATAGTGAGATCTGATGCCCTCTTCTGATGTGTCTGAAGACAGCTACAGTGTACTTACTTATAATAATTAATAATTCTTTAAAAAAAAAAAAAAAGAATGAGCTTTTGCCAGGTGCATTCCATTGATCTCAGCATGCAGGAGACAGAGATAGGTGTATCTCTGAGTTTGAGACCAGCCTGTTTACAGAGCGATTTCCAGGCTAGCCAGGGCAGCATAGTAAAACCCTGTTTCAAAAAAGCAACTAAGTGTTAAATGTGTACTTAAGTGATACTTTAAATTACATTAAACTATAAAGAACTTCAACACAACAGTTGTAGGGAGCTGTGTTTTTATTACAATTTGATTGACTACTGAACCATCTACCTCTGTCCTAGCGATATCTGGAATATATGTAAGCAGAAAACTTTATTTAATTGTTCATTCACTGTTAGCTAAACCTTCCACTCAGTTGTCACTCAAGGCCTAAAATCTACTTTCTGTGATGTGAAAATTACTATGTCTTTTCATAGCCAGCACATTTCACCAAGGGCTTGATTTTTGAGTTATTTCATCATGTCTTCATCTTTGTTCAGTTTTTAAAATCATCTTGGACATGATTAATTTTATTAATCATGGACAGTAATTTTATTATATATAAGTACAATGTAGCTGTCTTCAAACACACCAGAAGAGAGCATCAGATCTCATTACAGATGGTTGTGAGCCACCATGTGGTTGTGTGGATTTGAACTTAAGACCTCTGGAAAAGCAGTCAGTGCTCTTAACCACTGAGCCATCTCTACAGCTCTATACTAATTTTAACTGGTAAATTAGTTTCCTCTAAAAGTTTGGTTAAGGCTCAGCACACTGGCACACAGCTACAGTTCCAATTACTCAGGAGATTAAGATTACTTAAACCTAGGAGTTGAGGCCACTTGATCAACATAGTGAGGCCCCTAATTTAAACATTGTAGTTGTTAAGAATTATGGGGGGCGGCTAGGGAAATGGGTCAGCCAGAGGACCCAGGTTCAATTCCCAGTACCCACATGGCAGCTCACAACTGTCTGAAACTCCAGTTCCAGGGGATCTGACATCCTTATAAAGATATAGTATGTGCTATGCAGACCAAACACCAATGCACATGAAATAAAAATAAATAAATCATTTCAAAATTTAAACAATAAAGAACTGTGTTGAGGGAGCAATGTCTCAGCAGTACTGTTCTACCAGGGCCAGAGCTTAGTTCTCGGTGCCCTCAATAAGAGGCCACAGCTGTCCATAACTCCAGCTCCAGAGGACCCAATGCCTCTAGCTTCTTCAGGCACTTCACTTTATGTGCACATGCCCACATGCAGGCACACACCTGTACATAATTTAAAATAATAAAAATAAATCTTATAGAAATTGTATTGAGGCAATAATAGCTCTCATTTCCCAAGGTGAAATTACTATTTTTGACCCAACAGAATCTCTTTCATTAAAAGCATTTCTTTTGTTTTATTTTGGAGGGTGTTTTTGTTTTTTGGAGACGAGGTCTTGCTGTGTAGCTCTGCCTGACCTAGAACACTCCTTGTAAACTAGGCTGACCTCAAATTCACTGATCTTCTTGATTTTGCTTAGTTGCTGGGATTACAAGTATATGCCATCATACCTGCAGTGGCTTTTTGAAAGCCCAGGTGTTGTAATAGCATTCAACCTTGGTTTTCTCTAAGTTTGTTATTTTACCTATGAAAATTACAATTGCAAAATGTAATTACTATTAAGTTAGATGTGGTTGCTTTAAGATGCCACTAAAACAAAAATGCTCCTACTTAAGGTATAAATAGTAAACAAATATGAAAATATTTAAAATAGTAAAGTAGTATTGTACAAATGATTTACTTATTTATAACTGTTGTCTCACTGTGTTGGTTTTGGGGGGAGGATCGTTTGGTTTGATGACAGGGTCTTACTGTAGCTTTCTATAGCTCTGATTGGCCATTATTTCACTGTTTATCATCCCCTTGCAATTGAGTGCTGAGCTACAAACTGACAATAATTACAAGGCTGTCTTAGTTAGGGCTTCTTTGCTGTAAAGAGACTACATGACCACAGCAACTCTTATAAAAGAAAACATTTAATTGGGGCTGGCTTATGAGGTTTAGTCCATTATCATGGTGAAAAACATTGTGGCATGCAGGCAGATATGGTACTGGTGAAGGAGCTGAGTCTATTCCACATTTGATCCTAAGGCAGCAAAAGGGGACTGTGTCACTGGACATTGCTTGAGCATAGGAGACCTCAAAGCCCACCCCCACAATGACACACTTCCTCCAACAAAGCCACACCTACCTTAACAAGGCCACACATCCCCCAACAAGGCCACATCTCCTAACAATGCCACTCCCTATGGGCCCTGAATTCAAACACTTGAGTCTATGAGGGCCTTATCAATTCAAACTACCACAAAGGCCAAAGACATTCATGATTAATGAAGAAAAAAAAAACACTGATTACTACATAAGAAATAAAACACTTATTAGGGATGCTCATAAGCCAATTTTCAGTATTGGGTTTTATCATCATGAATTTTTCCAAAAAAGGATAGTAAAATAAAAGATGAATAATTGCTTTCCAAGGCATAACTGTGAAAATAAATCTTGAAGGAACTAGGTTCTTCCCCCTTTTCTTTATTAAATAACATAAGGCAAGAGCTCAAACAGTAATTAAACTATCAAACCTAATTATTGCTTTCCTGTAACAGACTAGTTCCTTAAATATCTGAAACCAGCTAATACCCTTTAAGACTTTAGACAACATAGGAAATAGTGGTGGGTTTTTCCCTAGTATTTTTGTTTGTTTTGAGAGAGGGCCCCTTATGTAAGACAAGATGGCTTAAACTTGTGGTGATCTTCCTGCCTCCGCCTCTCCAGGGGTGGAATTGTAGGTCTCTAACCTTTATTTCCAGTTTGTTTCACCAGCATCTTTTTTAAATAATTTAAAGTATGCAAACAAATGAGATGAACCATACAGTAAACACCCAAATACAACCTCTAGGTTCTATTACTGACATTTTGCTATATTGGATTTGTTGCCTATCTACTCATCTATCCATCCCTGAACTACAAGGGGTTTGTTTGTTTGTTTGTTTGTTTAGTATGTTTATTTCTTTATTGTGTGTATGTTGTTGGGGAGGGGGAGGAAGGAGGGAATGGGGGTGCCACAGCGTGCATGTAGAGATCATAGGACAATTTACAGTAGTCAGTTTTTTCTTTCAACCATGGGGTCCTGAGAATCAAACTTGGATCATAAGGTAGGCAACAAGCACCTTTACCCAATGAGCCACCTTGTTGGCCCCTTCTAGATTAAAAGTTTTTAAACAAACATAAAAATGCTTTAGTTTGCATTTCTATATGTATTTTATATGTCAACCAAAAGAAAACTAAAAACACGATTTAGATGCTTTATAAGCAATGATTTCCTGAATGAGTTTTCTATTAGAGATTACCTTATGTATAATATACAATATGAGGAGAAATATAAGTACCAAACTCCAGTGTAATTTCTTACAAAGAGAGGGGTTAATGAGTTCAAAAAAGCTTACTAGAGCTTTTAAATGAATGTTTAATTCCTTAAAATCCAAAGAGTAAAATGTTAAAACATGTCTCTTGTTATCTGACTAGTATACAAGCAGATACATTTATGAAATATTTCACAATTAAAAATGAATAGAGAGATTTTGCTGCTTAGTCTTCATCTCCCTTGCAGCGTATTTTTTACTTCACTGAAGATCCATGGTCCCGTGGGCCTTCTAGCCAAGGGGATGGACAGACTCTAACAAAAGATGTCTCTGCTCAAATTAGCTGAGGGACCAGCTAAAAATGACCATTTTAAAAGTGACCACTTTCTAGCAAAGATTAAGGAACACATCTCATATACTCCTTGGTTTTGCCTAACTCAAGAGAATTATGATGATAAGCATTGTGCTTAATTAAATTCTTTAAACATATGGGATATAGGTGGTAAAAAAAAAACTGCATAGTTGTATAAGTGTGTGATTTTTGCATGTCCACTTGATTTCAAAGTAAAAGGCATAGCACGTGAAATACTGCCAGGGAAGTGGATACATGAAGGCTGAGAGATAACGATGCTGCTCTGCCAGGGGCTGGAAACCTGACCATTCTGAGCAGACTGCACAGCACTAAACTGCCTGTGAAAGGGCTGAATCAGTCCTGCTGCAATTGGAACTTTTGGCTCCTGAAAGTCTGGGGCAGGCTTAAAAATAAAATCAAGCCCTTGCCTGCTGGGTCATATTCCAGGCCTTCTCTGGGATTATCTGTATGAAAAGTCATCCATCTACAGGGCAAGAGGCAGCAGGTGAGGAATGAGGCGGGGAGAGGTGAAGAGGAACCTTAGGTACTAAATAGGAAAATTGAACTCCAAAGGACAAGCACCTCAGCAATTAATGTATGGGTTCCTTGGGAAATTTTTGTCTCTAGAGTCTAATTTGTGAATAAATGTAAAAAAGACAGACTCAAGAAAGCTACAGTGGGCTGTGGTATACAAGGATGTCATCTAGGCAGAATGTGCTCTGGGCTACTCTGTATACTCCTCCAGAGACTGGCCATGTTTGATTTGCCTCTTTAGAAAGGTAAGATATACAGGCAATAATTAGAAAATTCATATACATTTCATATCATATGTAACTATGTGTTTACATTATGATATGATAAAGAATAAGACCTTGAGCTACATAGGGAGAATTTTATTTGTTTTTGTCTGTTTTGCCTTTTTTTTTTTTTAGACAAGTTCTTTCTATACAGCTTTGGCTGGTCTGGAAATCAATACTCAATATATAGATCAGGTTGACCTCTAACTCAAAAAGATCTGCCTGTCTCTGCCTCCTGAGTGCTAGTTTTAAAAGTATACAACATCACAGCTGGCTTAAATTTTTTAAATTATTTTTATCATTTTATGTGTAAATGTGGGTGTTTTACCTGTTGTGTGTATATCTGTACACCATAAGCATGTCAGATACCCGAGGAGGACAGAAAGGGGTATTAGGTCTCCTGGAACTAGAGTTATGAATGGTTGTGAGCCATAATGCAGTGGCTGGGAACTGAACCTGGGTCCTCTTCAGGAGCAACAAGTGCTCTTAACCACTGGTCCATCCCTCCAGCCCCTCTGACTTTGCTTTTTGAGCCAGTCTGGCTGTACAGGCCTCCCACTCAGATGCTACAGTGCTGGTACAGCAGGTGTGAACTACCATGCCCATCTTGAATAACATAGTTTTAAATCCTAAAGGAGTTGGAAACATCTAACACAACCCAATAATCCTCGGACTGATCATTGGATCCAACTGGAAGACATACTTTCAAATCCGAGCTCTCATACCTACTAGGTAAATTTGGGTCCTTACCTTCTAGCCCTGCAGTTTCCTCTCTGAAATAAAGCTGATGATTAGCTTCCCTTACCTAATACAAATCCAGTGATAAAACCTTGTATGCCGTATAAATCATGGTGGTACACTCCTATAAGCCCAGCACTTAAGAGGTAGAGACAGGAATATCAGAAGTTCAAGGTCATCTTCAGCCACGTAGAAAGTTTAAGGTTATTCTGAAGTACGTGAAACACTCTTTCAAAACAAGAGTAAGAATCCAGTGAGGGTTTATAAGTGTTCGAGAACTAAGAGATGAAGTAGGCCTCAAATATATATTATACATGAATAACTTGATCTAGATGAAAGTAGTCTTCAATAGGAAACAGTTTGAACACTGAAAATAGTAAGGCTTGAAGATAGGAGAGAACAAAAATCTCTCAATTAGCTGGGTAAGGTGACACAGGCTCAGGAGGTTGAGACAGGAAAATGCTGAATTTAAGTCTAGACCAGCCTACACAAAGAGTCTCTCCCTTTTAAAACAAACAAAACCAGGCCAGAAAAATGGCTCAATAGGTAAAGGCATGTGTTGCCAAGACTGACAACCTGAGCTCAAACCCTAGGATCCACAAGGTAGAGGGAAAGACCCTTCTCCTGTGTGTTGTCCTCTGACCTTTATGCATGCACCATGACACTATCTCCCCTCCCCACCCACCCCCCAGTTAAAAAAAAATCAGAAGTTCTGAAGCCAGGATGACCAGCTAAGTTTGAAATTTTCCTGTGGAAACTGTAGAGATGGCTCAGCAATTTATAGTACTTACTTGTTGCTCTTGCCAAGGACACAGGTTCAATTACCAGAATGCACATGGTTGTTCACAACTGTTCTAGGGAATTCAACAACACCTTATCTCTAAGGACACCAAGCACCAAGTGATGCACAGACCATACATATGCAGGCAAAATGCTCACATGCATATAATAAAATAAATATGAAATACTGATGTGACTGCTTACATTATTTAACCTCTGTGAACCTCATGATGATAATAATTCAGTAAGTTGCTTTTGAGAATTGAGATAATACATATGAATTTAATATTCCTAGTGCTCACAGAGCCAGAAGAAGGCATAGGATCCCCTGCAACAATAGCTATGGACAGTTATGAGCTGCCTCGTGGGACTGAGACCCAGCCAGGGTCTTCACAAGAGCAACAGCTGATTTAAACTGTTGAACCATCTCTCCAGCTCCAATGCATGTGAATTTTTGATAGCACACACTGAATGTTAACTCAATGAGTCTCAGCCTATCAATTATTATTTCCCTTTTTCAAGGTCTTCTCAGCTCCTCCACTCCTTCATTTTGTTGCTCTCAAACTCACTTCCGTTCTGTTTCACTTCATTCTACTATACTCTCCATATGCGATCATACTTGACTCGTTCTCCTATCTTATATAGCATGAGGGCTAGCATTGATTGTATTTTAAAGTATCTTTTTTTTTTTTTTTTTTTTTTGGTTTTTGGTTTTTCAAGACAGGGTTTCTCTGTATAGCCCTGGCTGTCCTGGAACTCACTTTGTAGACCAGGCTGGCCTCGAACTCAGAAATCCGCCTGCCTCTGCCTCCCGAGTGCTGGGATTAAAGGCATGCGCCACCAGGATTTATTTTTATTTTATGTATATGAGTGTTTGCTTGCATGTACGTGTACCTGGTGCCCAAGGAAAGCAGAAGATGGTGTCAGAGCTCCTAGAACTGGATTTATAGATGGTTGTAAGCCTCCATGTGGGTGCATGGAACTGAACTTGGGTATTCTACAAGAGTAGCAAGTGCTCTTAACTGCTGAGCCATCTCTCCAGCCCCATTTTAAAATGTATTATAAATTTATATTATCTTTAGGTAGTTTAAATTGTGAGAAAGAACATGCTAGGATGAATACAGTAGAGCTTTGGGAAGTTGGGGATGGGTATGATTTCATTTTATACATGTATGAAAGTCTCAAAAATAAAATTATAATAAAAATTCATTTTTATATATATATATATATATATATATATATATATATATATATATATATATATATATAATTATAGTTAAATAATTATTTGAAATAAATAACCCATGATATCTTCTTTATAATATTTTCTTTTTTAAAGGATTTATTTTTATTATTTTAATTACATATGAGGGAGTCTTGCACAGGAATGTAAGTGCCCACAGAGGTCAGAGGGGTCAGGTTCCCCTGGGGTTACAGGCAGTTGTGATATGAGTGCAGGGCCTCAGAAAAGCAGCATGCGCACTAACCACTGAGCAATCTTCCCAGCCCCAGTGTTTTCACTCTACAATCTTGTCTTTTCCCTAGTTTCAGTCAATAGCCTATTTACTTTTCTAATACATAACACAATCCTGCAGGGTTTTTTTCTTCTGATGTACTGGGGAGGGGGTTATATCCCTATCTACCTGTACATAAACATGTAGAGATTTGAGGACATCCTAGGAGATCATTTCCATGGGTGCCATATGCCTCCTTCTTTCTCCTCTCCTTTCTTCTCTTGTCTTCCTTTTTTTCTTTTCTGATCTTTGAGACATAGTCTCTCACTGGCCTAGAACTCAGAACATGAGGCTGCCAGCCAGCAAGCACTAGGGATCCCCTAACTTCACTTTCTTAGTATCAGAATTACATACAATGGCTTGTTTTGTTTTGTTTTGTTTTTTAATGTGGGGTTCTAAGGATCAAATTTAGATCCTCAGGTTGGAAGGCTAACACTTTACTGACTGAACTCTCTCCTCAGCACTCAGTATATTTCATTTGTAATGTAGTAAGCAGACAATTACACAGAAGACCATCTTGGGCCCTAAGTTAATTTACTAATTCATGGGATAGTCAAGGCTAAAGATTTCAAAGGGAAAACCCTTTACTAAGGGCAATTAATTAATATCTACCACATCTTAAGATACTTCAAATATGTTTGACTAACTGCAGTTCTACCTCTTAAGCATCCATGTAACAATTATGTTCACAAGTGTGCACATACTTGTGAAAAACTACAAAGCCTACCATTTGTGAAGCTCTGGGTCTAATCCTGCTAGCAACTGACTCTTCTCCCTCAGAGTATAAAAGCATGTTCAGTGATAAAAACTGGAAACAAATACCTATCTGCAGCAAATTGTTTAAACAAGTTGTATATGGTCATACACCATGTTTCTTTAAAAGAATTAGGTAGGCCAAGTGTGGTGGTGCATGCCTTTAATCATGGCACAGGAAACAAAGAGAGGCTGATCTCTTTAGTTCAAGGCCTCATCTACATAGTGAGTCCCAAGATAGCCAGGGCTATGTAGGGAGAACCTGTCTCTAAAACAAATAGAGTCAAATAGATTTATATAACCACAAGAAGACACCCAAGATATAATGACAAATGTTGATGAGAAGCAAAATAAAACACATCATACCATTGTATGTGTGCATTTATCATGTGATCTTCCTAAAGGACAGCTACACTCACTCATATTTGCATATTTGAGGACATTTTCTGAAAACAGTTGTAATTGCCTAAGAGTGACATGACAGAGATGAGAAAAGTGGCTTTTCTTTTACACTTCTGAATCCTTGCCATATGTTACTATGACTTTTAAGTGGTTTAAAAAACAGAATGAAGAAATAGAGCTGGAACTAAATAGTTAATGGTTTGTGAAGTGTGTTGAATGTGAAAAGTGATCCCATAAATGCCTATTATTTTTACTAAACAATAGACGTGTCAGGCTTCTGTAACCTGAAGAAAGCAGGATTGCAGCATGTCCTTGTGCAGGAGCATATGGTGGCTCAGACCAGGTGGGTTAGCTGCTTTAGAGAGCCTTTCTCTGCTGTTGATATGCAGATCTTCTCAGTGTTCCACATTGCTCTTGTGTGGGAAAATATATGCAAATGATTAGAAAAGCTCAGTGACATTGTTCAACTCAAGTGTTTAAAACTATTGTCAGGTATTTAAAACAAAATACTCACAAAACATGATTGCTTTACAGAGCTATTGTTAACATTGTGGTGTACTGTATTGTCTGAAGAGTGCCTTTGACTTAGTGTAGTAAGATAGCTCTGTCTGGACAATAAATCTGAAATTGAGGGTATTATCTTGAGAGTTTTGTCCTGGCATTTTGCAGATTAAAAGAGACAGCAGGTTGTGTTACTCCAGGTAACAAGATTTTTGTTTTGTAATGTTTGAAGTGTTGGTTTTCTTCTTTTTGACACTCAAGGGATTAATTTACTATTTATTTCTCTAGATCAAACCCTTAGGGAAAACATCAAAACACAAGGAAGTCCTCACCTTAGTATAATCATTTTTCTTATGATCAAGTACTTAAATAATACAGTTGCATAAGTTAACACTTATTTGAAAGCTTAAAAGTAGAAAAAATGAAGTAAATATTGCAGATACCAGATGACTATAGGCTGTAATAGTGAGTTAATGTGACTAACTTATGAACAGTAACAGTAAAACTTCCTAAATGAAATGGTAATGTTTTTATGTATTTCAATTTTCACTCATTTCATCAACTTCTAGGTAATGAAATAAATACAAGTCGCTTTCTATTACTGGAAACTGACTGACCAGTTTATGATAATAAAAACTTGTCATCCCTCGGAAAAATAAAAAAAAAAGAAACTTGTCATCCTATCCAAACAGTGCTTTTGTCCACATATATTGAAAAGAATTAACTTTCATTTTTTCCTGTATGTGTGTATGCACTGGGGTCAAAGAATCAAATCTCTTCTTCTACCATGTGGGATTGAACTCAGGTCATGATCCTTGGAAGCAGCTGTCCTTAACTACTGAGCCATTTCATTGGCCCTAGATCTGACTTTTTTAAGACAGGGTCTCACTGTGTAGTCATTACCACTTTTTAACGTTTATGGCAAAAACAAAGAAAACCATCTCCAATATTTTCTCAGTGAAAAAGTAAGGTCAGTATTGAGGCTTACCTTAATATGGCAAACATTAAAGCCAAAGAGAAGATCTTTGTGCTAAGTATTTTTTTAAATATAGATACTGTTTTTAATTAATCCTCAAAACAACTTAATAAATTAAGCTAATACCCAATTTAATTTGTTAATTCCAAAGCCAGAGTCTTTAATGGCTGGTCACTGTCGATTTGAACTAGGTGTCTGTCTTAAGTGAACTAAATATATTTCATGTTTCAGAGTTTTTTAGTCTATTTGTTTGCTTGCTGGCTGGCTTCTTTTAAAATTATACTTATTTATTGGTTGCATAGGGGGGTGGTTACACAAGTGTGGGCATACCACAGCACCACAGTGCCAGTATTGAGGTTAGAGGCTAACTTATGGAAGACATTTCTCTTCTTCCACTATGTGAGTCCCACTATGTGAATCCAGGTTGTCAGGCTTAGCAGCAAGCTTGCACCTTTACTTACTGAGTCTGCCTATGTAGTGAAGGCTAGCCTTGAACTTGTGATCCTGCAGCTTCAGCCTTTCAGGTGTTAGTACAGTAGGCATGCACCACCACACCTGACTCCTTAGAATCTTTAGTTGATATGAGAATAGTCTGTCTAAGATTTTCAACTCTCAAAACAAATTTGGGGATTTGGCTGTCCTGGAACTAGATTTGTAAACCAAGCTGGCTTCGAACTCAAAGATCCACCTGCCTCTGCCTCCCAAGTGCTCAGATTAAAGGCCTGTGCCACCACCATCTGGCTGAAAAAAATTCTTAAACATTTTATTATATAATTTTACATTAAGGGACTTATCAAAGCCTTAGTTACTGTTCAAAAGGAGAATTTAAAAGGACTGGATTAGAGGTATTTAAGTCTTCTTACTTGAATGGCTGACAAAGGTCTTTTAAGGGCAAAACCAAAAGATTGTACACTTCTGAAGCATCACTGTAGGAACCTTTTTGTGTGGCATAAGGATACATATTTACAAAATCTGTATCTATGAAATCTTCATCCCTCGAATTTCTAAATATAATGAGTTTGATTGGATCAAGTAATACACATTTTCTGTTGAATTGTTTTTCAGCTAAAGATGACTGCCATGCCATCATCTTTCCTAAATGACATCATTTAATAGTGACTTCAATAAAAATTCCCATCTCTTGCTGTGTCATGAAAGGAACTGGGCTCACCTTAATGCTGTTCTAAAGTGCCTTTTTTTTTTAATCACAGTAGGAGATTGTAATAAATTGCAGCCTGAAAGAAGTTTCAAATTGGCAAGTTTGCCAGATATTTTAAGCAATTTATTTTGGGGTGTATCAGCAGATTTTTTTTTCTTACACTGCCATTTGGGTGCCTGCTGACACAGCTTGAACAAATCTTTAAAACATTTCCTTCCTAGAGATGGATGAAGATGATGAAACTAACATCCAGACTTTCCCTTAACTCTTCACTTGCCACATGAGTCTTTCCTACTGCCAGATCCCTAGGAAACTATAGAAACCACCTTCTGTATGCGTCACAGTATTCTGAGCCCCGCATTATCTTGGTAATGGCTTGAAGTTTTATGGACAACTAACAAAAAAGTAATTCTAGTTTTAGGCATAAAATTTTATGTTTAGGTTATGTTCATTGTTAGCATATTGAAAATTGTCAGACTTCCCTGTACTTTCATATAAAACAAAGATTTGAGATTTTCCTGATTCTAATACATTGAAAGTCTTTTCTAGTTGGTTAGTAAAATTGTTTTTAAAGTTCACTAATTTCTGGCTTTTGGATTCATATATATATATATATATATATATATATATATATATATAGTGTGTGTGTATGCATATATATGTGTGTATGTATGTGTGTGTATATACAATTTTATATATATATATATATATATATATATATATATATATATATATATATATATATACATACACACAATACACACACACACACAGAAATACTAAAAAACTCTGGTTCTTAAAGTATTTGCCCTGATGTAAGACTGAAAGAGCAAGAGGAGAGCTAGAGGATGAGGAGTTGCAGGGTTCTTCGGTGTATTGGCCCTTCTGTAAACCAAGACCTGAAACAGAAAGAGGCTCCTTTTACAGAGCTGGTTCCTGATCAGGTGAAAGGCACTGTTCAGCCCACAGCAAGGAGCATGGGAAGGGCTTAAACCTTGTAAGGCATCAGAGAATGCCCTTTGGTGGGAAACACCTTAGATGGAAACACAGGCCATCTTCGAAAACTACCGACTTCTAGATCTCGTTCCAAAAGCATTAAATTTTAATTGGTCCAATGTGTAGTTTGGGCATTAGAATATTTAATCTTCACAAATTGTACATACAACTAACTAAGGCTGTTGAACCCTCTATATTTATTTACAAGGGTTAGCAGATTTTTGTCCACATTGTAAAGATAGCTCTCAAACACACTATAATCTCTCTAGTTCCACCTTGAGGACCCAAGAAAACCATTGATAAATATTTCATTTGTGAAACCTTTAAAAACTTTGAAGACCATTCATAAACTCGGTTTGTTTGCAGTACAGTGCATAGAGCTGGTTAAGATACGGTACTTTTCAGTTGGGCATTCGGAGTAGAGAAAATTTCCCTGTCCATTACTCTCCCTTCACCCAGGCTGCCTTCTCCCGCAGCCCCCTTACCCAGGAGGACAGTATGGTACGCTTTGAGGGATCCGCGTGGGCGCTAAGAGCCCCGGGGCGGAGCGTCGGCGAGGCCCACCCTCTGGACGCTCTAGACCGCCCCGCCCAGACGCCCCGCCCCGGACGCGGGTGGGGGAGGGCTGCTGGCAGCGCCCAACTGCCCAGACTACACAGCGGAGCCCCGGGGCTTCGGCGGCTGCCTCGGAGCTCCCGGGCGGACCCAGGTCAGCCGCCGGGAACCAGCGTCTCCGGCCCGGGTTATTCCAACGCCGGTCCAGGATGCAGAGCTATTCAGTGTGAGTCGACTTCATGACCCTGAGCACTTTGACCGGCGAAAGGAAAGCGCCCCCTGCCAGCACCTGCAGCCTCGGTGGACCCGACATGATCCCCTACTTCTCTGCCAATGCGGTCATCTCGCAGAACGCCATCAACCAGCTGTGAGTCCGTCTCTGCAAATGCTCAGAAAGTTTGCTTTTCCAAGCGGCTTTTCCAGACATTCTGGGGCGCGAATTAGCGAGCGAGGACGAAAGCGTAGCATGCTTGCTGCGAGGTCTAGATGCATCTGGTCTGGATGGTGGGGTGGAGGTGTTAGGCGATTCGTGGAGGCAATGAGTGTCCCGGAACCTAGTGAACAGATGAATCTTTTGGAAGAATATCGGTGAACCTTGAGGGAGTCTAAAAATGGATTTAACCTCTTAGACGTCTATGGTGACTGAGTGACTGCCGAACTTTGTAGCACGCGAGACTGGGGAGAATGGTTGATAGAATCAAAATAGCAGCAGAAATGTTTCAAGGGTCCTGTGGATCCTGCTGGCAACCAACTTATTGTGGTAGTGAGTCTTATTTAAGTTTGCATTTGACTATACATTTCTGTTATGGTTCACACAAAGAAGTTCATGCTGCTCTAGTCCGAAGTTATTTCAGAAAATTAGATTTCAGTAGTTTTCTTTTATGACCTCCTGACTAGTACATACAACACAAACCTTCCTGTACTCTTTGAATCACTCAAGTGCAGGATTCACACGCATCTTTAAATTGTCATTGTTTTTGAAGTCAGGCTGTTACTCCTTTCCGTTGTGGTTTGCCTGCTTGTAAGAGCTGTGTGCTGAAGCTTGTGGTTAATCTCACCTCACAGTTATAAAGTCGAAAGTAGAGGAACTCCACCAATTCAAACTCTGTCTTTAATCCAGAGGAGAGCTTTAAGGTTACTTAAGATAGTAGCAGTTTTAGTGTGTTTGAGTTCCTTCTAAACTGTCTTCAGAGGAATCACCTGCTGAGATTTCTCTAGGCCAGCCCCAAACAGGGTTGCTACCACCCCTCTCCATTTAATGTCCAGCAAAAACTTTTCATTATTGCTTTTTAAAAGCACAGAGAATAGCATATAAAGTGATTTGTAGATACATCCATACCTAATTTACTAATTTAGTTATTGATAAACTGTTTTATCCTCCCAATTGAATTAAACGGATTTGAGGTTCTTATTTTTCCTTTATGTTGATCATGGTGGAACTCCTGAGAAAGATAGCAAAAGGGAGAAAATGACATTACTGCCCAGTTTGCTAAAGTCTGCACACTAGACTACCCAACTCTAAAGAGGTGAGAGGGGATGGACTGAAAGGAAAGGAGTGAATAACCTGAAATTTAATAACCACGCTCAAATGAATAGTTTTATCAGTACTTCAGGAAAGGGGGCAGTGTAAGACCCAGCCCTGAACAGTCATTGGGTGAGCAAAATGCCCTACATGCATACACTGCAACGTTATTCCACTTCCTAAAAGAATATCCTGGAGCTGGAGTGATGATTCCACAGTCATCAGTGAGGAGTATGGCTTGGGGAAGACAATTTCTCACACTCACTTTAGGTTCCTCACTACCACCTGTAACTCCAGTTTCAGGAGATCCAAGGCCTCTAGCATCTGCACATACCTGCACAAACACAGATAATTTAAAATAATAAATAAAAATATTAAAAAAAAAAATCTTAAAAATACTGTCTTTTTTTAAAAAGGAAATTCTGACATATGCTAGAACATGATGAACTTTGAAGACATTGTACTAAATGAAGTAAGCCACAAAGAACCAATACTCTGTGGTCCTATTTGTGTGGCCCCAGCTCCAGAACTTAAATGTTGTTAAACTTGAGAGAGGAGTATTTTTAATACTAGTGGGATCAAAAGGTCTAGAGACCTTTTCCTACTTATTAATGTCCTTGGGAGAATCATTTGACTTTGTTTTCTTCCACTGTAAAATGGGAATTCAATACAACAGATCTCTCTCCCTTTCTCCCTGTTCTCTGTCTCAATGGTAGATTGTATTGTGCTGGTAGATCCTTAGTAGCTCAGATGAGATCATATAGTTAGCTAACACTTTGCAAAACTGTAAATCCCTGCAACAAAAGTGAGTTACCTGAATTTAATAATAGCTAACAGCTGCCACCTATGGACCGCTTGTCACTGTGCTGAGTTTAATGTGTGTTATCTCATTTAGCCATCACGGGAGTCCTGTGAACTACTTTGTTGTGTTTACAGTAATGAGACTGGAGCTCAAAGCCATACTAATAAGTGACAGAAACTCCTTAAAATCCCCACCCAGTTTTTTAAATCACTATAAAAATGGTATTTTGTGTTAGTAACTGCAGGGTCACTTTTGAGATCTTTGCTGAGTGATGCTAAGGTAGGATGATAAACTTTTAAGCAATTTTTGGAATAATCTCTTCCTATTTTGTTTCTTTAAAGAGAGAGTGTCTAGCTACATATTCCAACCTGAGCCCAAATTCACAGTCTTCCTGCCTTAGGCTCCTGGGTAGTAGGTGCCACTATGGAGGCAAACTTTAGGATTTGTTTATCTTGAGACAGGGTCTCATTATGTAGCCTTGTTTGCCCTGGAATTGCTATTAGACCAGGCTGTCTTTGAACTCAGAGATTCTCCTGCCTCTCCCTCGTGAGTACTGGGATTAAGGGGTGTGGTGCCATGCCTGGCCCTAATTTTTAGGATCCTTCTCCCTTTTTCCCTGTCCCTTGTCTTTCATCTCCCATCTCTCTGACTCTTTCTTGCAATGCTGGAGATTAGACACATGCTAAGTAAGCACTCGGACACTGAGTTATAGCATACACAACTCACTTTATTCTTAAGAGAGGCTTGCTGTTGTTTTGACTTCTAAACTCCACATAACTAGTATTGCTTTGGATATATTTATTAAACATTTACAGTGCTGCTTAGCTCATCATCATTAGAAACATCCATGGGCTTAATATATCTGTTGTTGCTACTTAATGCAAACATTGTCAACTTGGAGAATGTGACTTGTCTTCAGAAAATTAATGAGCTCCCTGGAAGGAAATGTGAAAATATGGAGTAAGTAAACAAAGATTTTGAAATCAGATTTCTCAGTCTGTGATCTTAGAAGAACAGTGCTAATCTTTTCTAAAGGGAAGTGTTATTTCTAAGACCTAATGGTATACACCTTAACTGATAGGAGCATTTCATGCAGTAGCAGATTTATTTATAAATAGCAAAGACTAACTGGAGTAACTAAAAGGTTCAGAAAGACAGCTAGGAGCCCAGGATGGTAGCTGTGCCTGCAGATGCTGTAGCTAGCTACTCTGGAAGTTGACACAGGAGAATCTTGAATTTGAGGCCAGCTTCAGCAATGTAGTGAGACCCCTGCCTCATAAAGGGTGGGGTCAGACTTAAGAGTCCCAAGTAAAGACTGATACAAGCATAATTTGAGTTTAAGGGAAAGAATTCATGAACATTTAGGCAAGTGATTAGTAGTCAGGATAGGCTTGCCCTTTAGAGGATTTCTGTTCTCCTTTTTTTATTTGGTGGCTCAAATGATGTGTTTAGAAACCAAGTAACAAATCTTAGGAGACTTGAGTCAAAGAATAAATAGGCCACAGTGAGATTACAAAACCTTCCTGTCAGAGAAAACTCATGGCCTTTACAGTGTGGCTTTTGATGATTTTATAGACTCTGTGATTTTCAATTGTGATATATATGTTTGAGATATTATCACAGAATAGTCTGTGTATCAGTTTTACTGATAATTATGCCATTATTGTTGCATTAAATTCTCCACTTATCTCTGAATAAAACTCACCAAATGTGTTATTTTTGACCTATTAACAGAAGAATGTTAAGTAATCAAGTCAAGCTGGGTCTAGTGGTGCATAACTGCTACTGTAGTACTAGGAGATAAGGACGGGAAGAGCAGGGATTTGAGGTCATCTTCCACTACATAATGAATTATAGGCTAGCCTGGGCTACATAAGATTCTATCTCAAGAAAAAAAGTTACTATAATAAATATGAATTAATTCTACTGGGATCAGGAGATATGAACAACCCGAGAGAATCACCTGATGGAACTTCAGGAGCTGTGGGACAGGGCTGAGGAGATAACCCAGTCAGGAAAGCATTTGAGTACCTGAGTTGAATCTTCATAATCCACATAAAAATGCCATGCCTGGCAGTGTACTGGAAAAATGGAAAAGATCCTAGGAAGATCCCTAGGACTCAGGTCATCCAGGCCAGTCAGTGAGAGACACTGTCTCAAAAGTAATGGAGGGGGGTCCCTGAAAATGACATGCAGGGTTGCCGTCTGGCTCCACATGTATATATATACATGTACACACACACAAACATATACATAATATTTTTAAAGAATTTTGAGCCTAGAGAGATAGTTCAGTGGTTAAGAACACTTGCTGCTTTTGCAGAGACCTGAATTTAGTTCCCAGCACCCATGTTACGCAGCTCACAACCAAGTGTAACTCTAGCTCCAGGGGATCTGATACCCTGTTTTATATTCCATGCTCACCTATATACACAACACACACATAAAGAAAAAATAAGTCTTAAATAAAAAAAATCTTGAATCAGTCTGATCAAAATGATTGTGAAATTTTCTGTCCCCTGTAAAAGCCCACATATGCTTTTTAATAAAACAAACACTTAAAATTCTGAAAACACTGAAGGGATCCATCTACCTCTAGCAGATGAGTGCTGGGACTAGAGGTGTGCTCTACCACATCTGGCTTTTTTTTCCCAATAGTTAGTTTGTGTGTGTGTGTGTGTGTGTGTGTGTGTGTGTGTGTGTTTACACGCATGCAGGTAGGTGCCCGAAGTCAGAAAGGTTGTTGGATTCCTTGGAGCTGGAATTACAAGTGTCTGGTAGACAGTAATGTGGGTGCTGAGAATTGAACTCTGGACTTTTGTGGAAGCAGTAAGAGAGCTTAACCATTGAGCCATCTCCAACCCAAGGTTACTTTTAAAAATGATCCCATTGTGAAAACCTGGACTCAGAAGTCTAGGAACTTAGATATTTAAGTCATTTCTTGGTTTGCTAATGAGGGATTTTGTTGTTGTTGTTCCTTTAGCTTTTTATCCTTGAACTAAAATATGTATATTTCTTTTCTTGATTGGGTGTATGGATTTGAATTACTGACTTTACATCAATGATCTCTAAAAGTTCAAGGTCTACAGTAGTGAAGCATATTGAAATTTTCCAACATATAATATAGACTTTCATAACCTTGGTTTTTTTCCCCGGGGGGAAGTGGCTGTTTTCAGGTGTGTTTTTTGTTTTTGTTTTTTAAGACTTATTTATGTATGTGACTACACTGCAGCTGTCTTCAGACACACCAGAAGAGGTCATCAGATCTCATTACAGATAGTTGTGAGCCACCATGTAGTTTCTGGGAATTAAACTCAGGACCTCTGGAAGAGCAGTCAGTGCTCTTAACCACTGATCCATCTCTCCAGCCCCATGTTTTCTGGTTTTGAGACAGGGCTTTGCTGTGTAGCTCAAGCTGCCTAGAACTCATGATCCTCCTGCCAACATTTGCTCTTGTAATTTGGTGATGTTGAGTTTTTGTGTTTTGTTTGTTTTAATTTTTCAGTTCCTTTTTCTGGTTGTCCAGCTGATTTCATATGCTCTTTTCCAGGCTTAAGTTTTCATCGTAAACACCTTGAGTGCTTGTTAAAACACAAATTGCTGGATTCTGAACTCGCAGGCTAGAGAGTTGCTCTTCTAACAAGTTCCTAAATGATGCTCATGACATTAGTGTATGCCACACTTTATATATATATTTTTTTTCCAGAGGCAGATTTGGAAAAGCATTTGATGTAGTAAGTAATTAGAAAAAAAAAAAATAGTGATGTAATTTGGACAGAAATACATGGCTTGTTTCTGGTAGAAAGAAAACCTAGAACAGCGTTTGCTATTGCTGATCCAAACTCTATGAAGCTACATGTGCAATAAAGCTTTGATATGGGGCTGGAGAGATTGCTCAGTGGATAAGAGCACTGACTGCTCTTCTAGAGGTCCTGAGTTCAAATCCCAGCAACCACATGGTGGCTCACAACCATCTGTAATGGGATCCAATGCCCTCTTCTGGTGTGTGTGAAGACAGAGATGGTGTACTCATGTACATAAAATAAATAACTCTTAAAAAACAAAAAAAAGAAGATACCTTTTTAAAAAAAGCTTTGATGTATGTGCATGTTTGTGA
Source organism: Mus minutoides (assembly GCA_902729485.2). Classification (NCBI taxonomy): domain Eukaryota; kingdom Metazoa; phylum Chordata; class Mammalia; order Rodentia; family Muridae; genus Mus; species Mus minutoides. Next base: position 300,425 of record LR750158.1, on the reverse strand, counting down.
TCATATGTGCATGTGTATGCTCATATGTGTGCATTTATGCATGTATATACATGTATCACAGTACAGATATGGAGGTCAGATGATAAGCTTTGGGAATTGGTTCTCTTCTTCCACCTTGTTGAGTCAGAGTGTGGCTTGTTTCTGTCTGGCTACATACACCAGGCTGGCTGGCCTTTGAGCTTTCAGGAGTTAGCTCTTATCTCCCATCTTGCTTTAGGAGGTGCTGAAATTACAGATGTGTGCCACCACGTCTGTCTTTTCACATGGATTCCAAAGATTGAAGTCAAGTTGTCAGTCTTAGTACACTGAGACAGCTTAACAGTCCCCAGCCTATTCAGTGTGGCTATATTAATATCAACATTAATACTATGTTAATAGTTACAGTTTTTTGTTTTGCTGCACTGTTACCCTGATGACACAGTTTTGAGTGCTATGTATATTACCTCATTCTCCTTAAAAACCTTACTCCAGATTTTTTAATGTGCTGGGGACTAAATCCCAATTGCACATTTCTGTCAAGCATTCTTATAACTAATAAAACACTCTTCTAGTACCATGATACATTTTTTTTTACTGATTTAAACTGCTAGACATAAGTATTAAATTTATAGATTCTTGAGGCCTGTGTTTTACAGTTTTAGTCTTATTTTTAATTATGCGTATGTATGTGGACATGTGTGTGGATATGTGTATAAATGCCCTCAGATACCAGAAGTTTTAGATTCCCCCTGAAGTTGGAGTTACAGATGGCTGTAAACCATCAAACATGGGTGCTGGAGATCAAACCCAGGTCCAATTTTCTAAAGACAATGTGGACTCTTAACTGCTAAGCCATACATAAGCCTTTTTTTAAAGCCTACTTTTATAATCTTGTCTTTTGATGTGTTTTTATATTCATACACTAACACCACAACATTTGCTTAAAGATTTAGTTGATGTTTTGATATCTGCTTTGGCAGGGCTTACCTCATTGTTTTTTATTGTCAATTTATTGTTTATTGTTCCAAGGTTTTGTTTTGTTTTGTTTTGTTTTGTTTTGTTTTGTTTTGTTTTGTTTTTAACAAAGTGTCACTATGTAGCTAGGGCTGTCCTGAAACTCACTATGTAGATCAGGGTGATCTTGAACTCAGAGAGATCTGTCTGCCTCTAACTTCTGAGTGCTGGGATTAAAGGTGTGTGCCACCAAGCCTAGTTATCAAGACCTTTTCTAATTAGTCACAACATGTATGTCACAAATATAACTAAGCTTTTCATATTTTCTTTTTATCATTTTAATTACATGTGTGTATGTAAGTATGTATGTATGTGTGTCTATCTATGTACGCATGCACGTGTGCATGTGCGTGTGTGTGAGTGTGTGTGTGTGTGTGTGTGTGTGTGTGTGTGTGTGTGTGTAGATGAACCATATTGGGAAGGTCCTTCTAGTATGTGGGTCTTAGGTATTGAAATGAGGTCATCAGGTGCCTTAGCCTTTTAAGCTGTCTAACAGGGCCTGTGTCTATTTTTTTTTTTATCAGACATCCTTGTTCTTTGTTTCTAATATAGATCTTATTTTTAAGTTTGATTTTCTCACTTTCTATAGGATAATGGTTATATTATCTATAAGTGAGTTCTATCTCTTTGAAAATAATTCTTAAATTGCTTTGACTGGGGCCACTAGTTAAATATTGCAATGCTTGTCTTTTTTCCTCTTGTAAATGGAATGCTTCTTATGTTTTGTAAACAGTATGATTATGCTACAGGTTCCTGCATATACTGCTTAATTAACATGTTGATAATATTTCATTGCAACTAATTTGCAAAGATTTTTATGATTTAGTTTAATTTTGTTGAATACTTTTTGGTTGATTTGTGGTTCTTATTGTTGTGTTTTCAAGACAGAATTTTTCTGTGTAGCCTTGACTGTCCTGGAACTCACTCTGTAAACCAGGCTGGCATTGAACTCACAGAGATCCACCTTCCTCTACCTTCCAAGTGCTGTGATTAAAGGTGTCTGCCAACTTCCCCACCCCACAAACCAACAATACACACACACACACACACACACACACACACACACATACGGCTTTGTTGAGTAACTTTTTATATTTACTAAATATATGAACATAAGATATATGTTCCCTTTATTAGTAATAGAGTAGCATTGAGTGGCTAAAGCTAACACATTCATACTGTTTTTATGATTATTTCTGATTCTAGAAGAGTCTTGTTATTTTTTAAAGTTATCAAATTAGTTTACATTTAGTAAGTCTTTTTGAGTGTTACGTCCTACAAATAAGAACAAGTTACCAGAGAGCTGTTGGGAGCTTTCAAAGATACATTTCTGTTTTCATTATTGATAGTAAGTTTGTGTGGCTTTATCTACACTTGGTTTTGTTTGCAGTCTGTGGAGCAATAATTAGTCTAGAAGGTAGGGCAGACATAAACTCTGAACTTTGGCCTTGGAATTATGCTTACCCAAGTTAACTGAACTGTAGGTTTGCAGAGGGAAGAGGAACTGGAATGGAGGGTTGTTGTACTCAAGATTTCTGTTTGATAAAGAGTAGGTAGTTTTTCTGAATTATTGCTACTTAACATTTCTTCTCCTAAAATTGAGCAATTTTTCTAGACTTATACTAAGAAGCCATTTCTCAAAGCTGAAATGATTAAAGATGTCAGTCTCTGTGTCCAAGAGCTGTTGGACCTTGGGAATAACAAAGATGCTCTAACTTTCATAAATTATCATGGACACTTCTCTTGGGTCTCTCTAATAAATGTGAATATACTAATACATATATGTCTAAAATGTCATACACTTACTATATGTTAAGCTGCATTGGGGCTAATAGAGAATGATACAGGTACTGTCATACAATTTGTGGTTAGCCATATGGTTTCTGGATTGCTAAAAAATAATTAATATCCCAACTGTTTGCAGATAAAATTAGTTAGCTGGCTTTTGTTAAATAAGGAAGGATGTTGCCACCCATCACTCAATATGTTTAACTTGAAGAAATATGTTAAAAACATTAAGGACATTTTAGACTTTCCTATGATTTGGAATAAATATAGCTAGTGATTTATAAATAGATTATCAGTGTTACATACTAGACATCAAATTTGGTCCACCCCCTTTTCAAATGTTGTATGGATTTAGCAAGTTGGTTTTCTATGATAATCTGTCTTTAGTGGGATGTGACCCTTCTTTCAGTAACCAAAAGCATGTTACATTAGTTACATCTGATAAAGTAACAAGATCCGGAGTCTTGAATCATCCTCTAGGAAAGAGAAAGCACAGTGTTAACCAATTCTAACAGTTTAGGTCTCAGTGCATAGATGTAGAATTATCTTTTTATATGAGCTAAATAATCCATTTTGTTGCATGTCTTAGATTCAATGGGTGCCTGATTTTATAAGACTATAGAGTTTGAATGAAATGATTCACAAGAGAGTTTATAATTTTGCAAACATGAATGTTTGAAAATACACTTCATATTTATTGATCCAAGGCTCACATGTATACCCACAAACCATAATAGTGTACTTTATACCTGAATGTTTTACTTTTTGGATTATAATTATATTGACTATCTTTTGTAGTGGTTTTTGTTTAGAAAGCACTTAATTTAATACATCTTTAAGCATCATTTGTCCCCCAGGAAAAGGCTGATGGGGCTTATGAGCTCAGCATCTTCTTGTGCATCTTATTTCTGTTATATTTTTAATTTTATGTAATAAAAATCAGTTGATATCCATGAGGGCCAAATAATGAGACTATTTCTGACTTTACTAATTTAAAACAAGTATTGCTTGTAACAGAAGGGGTGAGACCACTTCTTCAATACCCTCTTCCATTTCATTGCCTTTTTAATTACAGTTTATCTAAGTGTTAATATACCAAGTTCTCATGAACATTTAAAATAATCCCATTATTATATCATCTTTTTTTCTTTTTTTAAGGACCATTAGTCTGGGAACTTGTAAGTGGAGTTGTGATTTGATTGAGAATGGCCCCAGAGGCTTGAATGCTTAGTCACCAGGAAGTGTTTCAAAAGATTAAAAGAATTAGGAGGTGTGCCCTTGTGTCACTGGGGGTTAGCTTTGAGGTTTCAAAAGCCCACATCAGGCCCAGTCAGTCTTTCTGTCTCTCTCTGTCTATGTCTGTGTGTGTGTGTGTGTGTCTGTCTGTCTGTCTGTCTGTCTGCCTTTCTGCCTGTCTGCCTGTGGATCAGGATAAGCTTTCAGCTACTCCAACTCCATGCCTGCTGTCCTTGTCACTATGCACCTTGCCATGATGATAATGAACCACTTTCTGAAAGAAACTATACTCAAGCCTCAAGTAAAATGCTTTCTTTTATATAAGAGTTGCCATGGGCCTGGTGTATCTTCACAGCAATAGAACACTAAGACAAGAGTGATGTGAATTCTCAATGTAATTTTCATTTTTAAAATATTTTTGATTAGCTGGGTGGTAGTGGCACACATCTTTAATTCCAGCAGTCAGAAGACAGAGGTAGGCAGATCTTTCTGAGTTTGAGGCCAGCCTGCTCTACAGAGCAAGTTCCATAACAGCCAGTGCTATACAGAGAAACCCTGTCTCAAAACACAGGATAAAGCAAAACAAATTTTATTTTATTTTATGGTTATAAATATGGGTATTTTACATTCATGTATGTGTACTTTGTGTATGCCTGGCACTCACACAGCAAAGAAAAAGACATTAGATTCTCCTGAACTGGAGTTACAGAAGGTTGTAAGCCACCATGAGGGTGCTAGAAATTGTGTCCAGGTCCTCTGAAAGAGCAACCAATGCTTCTAACCACTGAGCTATCTCTTCATTTGTCTCTCCCCCTTGCTTTAGATAGGTTCTCATGTGGCTCTGGTTGGCCTCAATATCACAGAGATCTGCCTTCCAAGTCTGTAATTAAAGGTATTTGCCACCATGCCAAGCACAAATTTTTCTTAATTTTTTTCTGTATATGTATTTGTGCCTGCATGAGTTTATATGCATCCACTTGTATGCAGGTACCTTAAGAAGCCACAGGGAGTCCCAGGAACTGGAGTTACAGGTGAATATGAGTCACCATAAAGGTGCTGGGAACAGAACCTGAGTCCCCTGTAAAAGCAGTAAGAGCTTTTAAGTACCGAGTCATTTCTCCAGCCCCCCTTTAAAAGATTTTGTGTGCGTGTCTGTGTGCATATGTACACGTGAATGCTGGTGCTGAGGAGGCTGGAAGAAGTAATGGATCCCCTGGAAGCTGGAATTACAGGCAGCAGTAAGCCATCCATTGTAGTAGGTTCTGGAGGCTGACAGTTTTGAAAATCTGTTGTTAATGAGTCAGTCCAAGAGGCTGGGATAACAACATAAACCCTCATGAGCTGCATAAGGACAGAAAGCCTTAAACTCTCTACTAGTGGCTATACTTAGAATATAGAAAGGACTTGAAGTAATCCAAAGTGAGCCCTGTCTGCTTCACTGGGGTGCTGAGCTCTAGATATTTCACCAGCATTATATTCTAGGCAGAGCAATTTACATGACATTGGTTTAAACTATTTAAGAGAATGAGCTATAAGGGAAGCTGCTTTGATTGCCTCCTCCTCTTCCTCCTCCTTTTCCTCCTCTTCTTCCTCCTCCTTCTTTCTCTTCCTCTTCTTCCTCTTCCCGGCTTGATTATTAGCTTCATGGGCTAATGGCTATTAATAGCTTTCCATGTTATCACTCTGTATAAGTAAAATGCAGTTCTTTAGTTTCTAAGTTAAACACACATGAGAACCATCCTAGTGGATATGGTGATCTTTTACACAAATAATAATCTTCTGACTGTGTCAGTTACTAAGTTCAGGAACTGCACAGGAGACATGTTACCCCAAGCCCAAGTGAGAAAAAAGCAACTTTCACATACTCAAAAGTTAGTGGTTGAACCTTGCTAACACCAAGAAACATGACAAGCTGAGACTGTGTGAGATAAACCACATATTTATTTAATTTAGTGGGTTCTGACCAAATGAATTTAAAGAGTATAGTTTATTTTTCAGACTTAAAAATGGAAGATTTAAACTTGCTATTTGGATTATCTTTAAGGATTACAAACAATTGTTTTAATTGTATTTCTGTATTGCTCATGTCTTTAAAATACCTGAGTATACCCTACTGGATCTGGCTATTTACTCCTGTGACTCTCAGTCTTGAGCATGGTAGTCTGCTACATCCACACAACTGGAATGTTCTCTCTTTGCCCTCTAGGTTCAGTGAGATCCTGTCTCAAGGGAGTGAGATGAGGACTGGTAGAGCAGGACCTCTTGTGTCCACAGGACTGCTCACCTGGGCATGTGCTCACACACCAGAAGAAAAACAAAAAAACTTTATGCACATAAACATTTGTAGTTTACTTCCCCTCTGTTATCCACTTAGCTAAAAAGGAACTTGCTCTGGGTAATTATTTTAAGTTGAAGTGGCATTCTTAGTAAAGAAAATACTGATTACTTTTTATTATTTGCAGGTGATACATATTTTTGTTATAGAAAAGTCAGAAAACATTGTTTCTCTTTCATTCAAAACACAAAAAGAAAAAAAGTATTTCTCATGATAGGTGTGGTGGCACATGCCTTTAATCCCAGAGCTCAGAAAGTAGAGGCAGGTGGATCTCGGTGAGTTCAAGGCCAGCCTGGTCTGCATAGTGAGATCCAGGTCAGCAAGAACTATATAGTAAGACCCTAACTCAAAAAAAAAAAAAAAGCATTATTCCTATTCTTATCTTCTAAAGATATTTACTGTTAAATCTTTTTCTGTGTATGTATATGTATTTTCTATGTGGGTGTTATATTGTATATATGTGTGTATATGTGTGTGTTAGTGTGTAGAGGCCAAAGATTAATGTTAGGTATCTTCCTCTATCATTTTTCACTTTATTTCAGTAATATTTGTTACTGAGGACTAAACCCAGAGCCTTGTACTTGTTAGGTAAGCCTCTACTATTGAGCTAAATCTCCAACCTTTGTACCTCATTTGATGAGACAGGATCTCTCACTGGGTCTGGAGCTCACTGGTTAACCAGCAAGTCCCCTCACCACCTGTCTTTCCCTCCAGGAAAGATTAAGGATGTATGTGCTGCCACACTCCACTTGCATGTGGTACTGTCGGAGAGCCCAGCCCATTGTGGGTGGTACCATCCTTGGGCTGGTGGTCCTGGGTTCTATAAGAAGTAGAGAGCAAGCCATGAGACCGAGCCAGTAAGCAGCATTCCTGCATGGCCTCTGCACCAGCTCCTACCTCCAGTTCCAGAGCTGCTTGAGTTCCTGTCCTGACTTCCTTGGATAATGAGAGGTGATATAGAAGTATCAGAAGACTAAGCCCTGAAATCTCCCATGGTATTGTCTTACTAGTGATACAAAAAATTTTAAATAATATTAGTTTGTATTGCCAGTGACCTTATGAAATTAGAATTTCTTAACTATTTACTGTAAACAATGAATACATGTCACTAACTTTTTAGAGAATGTCACTTAAATTCGTGAACCTATAGTTTTTTTCCATCTTTGAGACATGGGAGTATTGTGTAAGAGAAAAGACAAGTATGTTTCTTAAAGCTGTATTTGAAGGTCACCAGCAGACCTAAGTATCCCCAAGGACCAGTCTATGGAAAGTTTACAGATGGGGGCGCGGGGGGGGGGGGTGTTATTAAAAGGCAGCAAAAGGAAAGCCCAGGTATATGCAAGCTCCATTAGTGTCAGTTGCCCGTCTTTGTTTCATATCAACCTGCTTGCAGGGGAGTGTGTTTATGGGCAGGAGAGGCCTTTCAGGTAAAGTCTCACTTTGGCAGTGGCAGCAGTCCTGCGCTGCTGTACAGAGGGTGAGTTCAGCACCTTGTCGATCCTATCTCTACCCACAGCTCATCTCTTTTACATAGTAAAACCTTTGTTCATCAGAATGGGCCTCTGTGATTGGCCTGCCAAACTGCTGTTAGAAATTGAAAATCCCTGATAAGGAGTCTAAAGGTCAAAGTGAATGATGTGGGGGTCACTGTTGCTTTAAGGGCATCCATTTTTGACCTGTTAGAATGGGAAATTGAATTGCAACCCAGCTTCAGCCTTTTAGCTCAAGAGAAAAATTACTAGCTATTTCTACAGTCAGCAGGAACAGGAAAAAAAAAAGTCTTTCAAGAGTGTTTCTTGGGGCTAAATAGCTTAGCCATTAAGACTGGTTCATGCAGAGAAGCCCCTTGGTCATGCAAACTTTATATGCCCCAGTACAGGGGAATGCCAGGGCCAGATGTGGGAGTGAGGGGGTTGGGGAGCAGGGCGGGAGATGGGAGAGGGGGTATAGGGGACTTTCAGGATAATATTTGAAATGTAAATGAAGAAAATATCTAAAAAAAAAAAAAGAAAGAAAGAAAGAAAAGAAAAGAAAAGAAAAGAAAAGAAAAGAAAAGAATGGTTCATGCAAGTCGGGCGTGGTGGCTCATGCCTTTAATCCCAGCACTTGGGAGGCAGAAGCAGGCGGATTTCTGAGTTCAAGGCCAGCCTGGTCTACAAAGTGAGTTCCAGGACAGCCAGGGCTGTACAGAGAAACCCTGTCTCGGGGAAAAAAAAAAAAAAAAAGAATTGTACATGCAGACAAAGCAGTCATATACATAAAATAAAAATAAAATCTTTCTCTTAAAAGAGTGTTGTTGTTGTTTTTTATGTTGGGAGGTACTAGAAATTTCAGACTCCAGAGATGTTAATGTGGCAACATACATACTCGGTTACTGTGAGGTAACAGAGAACAAATAAAAAAAAAAAAAAAACAGTTTAGTTTTAGAACAGAAAATCAGTTAGGTGGCATTCATGTAGTTCATTTATTGACATGTGTTCTTTTATTATTTAAGTTGCAGTTTATGTGTATGGGTATTTTGCCTGAGTGTTTATTTCTGTATCAATTGTATGCCTGGTGCCAGCAGAGGCCAGAAAAAGGATCTCCTAGAAATGGAATTACAGATTTTGTTTGTGAACTTGTGAATCATCATGTAGAACCCAGGTCCTCTTGAAGAGCACCCCCAGTGCCCCTAACTGCTGAGCCATTCCTCCTGACTCCTAGGATCTTCTTTTGATGTGATAGGAGCAAAACAATAGGGAAGGCAAATAATAGTTCCATTTCCTACTAGAGCTATTAAAGTAGGCTCTTACTAAACAATTCTTATAAATTTTAGAGTTCAGAATTCAGGTACTACAAATACATGACCATCAGCCTAATTAAAAGTCTCCTTTCACGTCAGGAATGGTGGCAAACAGCAGTGAGTCCAGTGTCCACACTAGAGAGACTGGGGCAGAAGAAATATAGTTTAAGGCCACCCTGGTTACATAATAAGACCTTCTCTCAAAAATAAAATAAGTCTCCTTTTTAGTTAGCAGTGGTCCTTGTATATTGACCTTGAAACCATAAGCTATTGTTTTTGTACTCTAACCTATTGAAAAGATTTTAACTTGGACAGCTACATAATTGTGGGACCTTCTGCAAATTAACTATGTAGGACCCCTTGTTCATAAATCACTCAGAATTTGAAGATAACAGTAGAGGATTAAACCAAGTATGAGCTAGCTACACCACCAGACCTTGTATGACTGCATAAACCCATGAAACTGGCCTGATTTTAAATACATAGAATTAATGAGAGCTCTGTTATTTATCCCTATGTGTACTCCCGAACCCCTGTTTTATCTTTCTATTTTTTTGTTTACTACTGCGAGGGAAAGGTAGACACACATGCTGCAGTACCTATGTAAAGGTCAGGGGACAGTTTGTGGAGTTGGCTTTCTTTATTCACTTTTTTGTGGGTTCCAGGAATTAAACTCAGATTGCTGGTAACTTTAATCTACTGAGCCATCTCATTGGTACCATATTAGCTTTTAGGTACAGGCTGACCTTGAACTCTCAAGTAGCTTGAATTAGAGATCCTCTTATACCAGCCTCCCACATGTCTAGCTCACATGTATGTAACACCGTGGCTGGCTTTTCTTTTCTTTCTTTCTTTTTTCTTAATATTTCTCTTCTGAGCTATATAATGAAACCCTATCTCAAAAAGAAAGGAAGGAAGGAAAAGAAATATGAGATTTTTCCCTAGCCATTAAAGAACAAAATCAGTCAATGAGTCAATGATAAAAATCTAAGTTCTACAAGCACATTAGACTTGGGATAGACTAGGTAAAGAATACAAGTGAGCTTTGCCCTCACTTGGCTCTTCGTGGGATGCATGATGGAGGAAGCTGTCAACCCGAAGACTACCAGATAACTCTCCACTCTTAGTTCCTGGGGTTTCTGAAGATTAGTGACTCCCAAGTTGAAAACCTGTTTATTCTAGTTCCCAGGAGACAAAACTGTTGAACATTTTACCCAGTTAACCTGGGCAACTCTTTGTCTCTGCCTAAGGTGTGGCAGGCAGTCCTGGCAAGCAAGTTGCATGCAAGGTATTCATAGCATTGCTTTAGGCATGACTATGCCAAATTTATGTATGATAGAGATCTTTAGCTCTGTGCTAGAGATTATACCACTGTTCAGGATGGAATAAAATTGAGCATTAGTTGTTCTGGTGGCTGTCAAGGAATGCTAAGTTGATAGTTTTGCTTTTGGTGTCTTTTCCCATGACGAAGTTACCAACCTACTGCTGTGAGCTAAGCGTAGGACTGAGTCGCCTTCTATCTTTAATAGGGTGAGCATATCTTGTCTAAATATAGTAAGGTGGATTTGGCTACTAGTACTATGGGAGACAGTAGAGTGACCTTCACTGGTCTTCTTCACTAGTATTACAGTTATATTTAAAGAAATAGAAACACTCTTAACAATACAAGATTCAAAAGGTAAAAAATTGTGATGAAAATAAAATATAAAAGCCTACTTATAAAAGAAGATAGACAAGCCAGGTATGGAGGTATACACTTGTATTTATAGCTACTTGGGAAGTTGAAATAGATCACAGTTCAAAGCTAGCCGTGGTATCAAAGAGAGACCCTTGTTTCTAAATGAAAGTGAGTAAGAAAAACAAGCTAAAGTTATTTTTATATGAAAATATACCTATCTCATGATTTATTGTTTCTGTCTTATTAACCAATAGTTAACAACTATTGAAATGTAAAAAATAAAGCATAAGCTTCATGTACCTTAGGTCTTATACAGTGATGATTTACACTTTACAATCTGCTTTGTAGAAAACTATGGTTTTCTAGGAAGACTGTTTTTGTGTGTGTTTTCTCCTCAAGCATGTGAGATATCATGTAGATATCACCAACCCTGCCTATTTAACAGAAAAAACTCAGACACAGAAGTAAACTGACTTTACTAGGAGACTAAGCGAATCACTATTACACCCAGTGATGGTGATTTCCCTATGCCTTGTTTTAGCTTATATGGCCTTCTTTTACTTTCTTTTTAAATGAATAATATTTTTTACATTATATGTGAATGAGTGTTTTGTCCACATATATGTCTGTGCACCATGTGCATGCCTGGTGTCCAAGGAGACCAGAAGAGGGCATTGGCACCCTTGGAACTGAAGTCACAAATGGTTGTGAGCTACCATATAGGTTTGGGGAATTGAACCTGGATCCTCTGGAAGAACAGCCAGTGCTCTTAAACTGCTGAACCATCTCTCTAGCCCCTTACTTTTTTTTAAGAGTATAAAACTACCTCCATAGCCTTTCTATAATGATTATTCCTATGAAAGAAATCCCCACTTCCTATCCTGTTACTGTTGTTTAATTGATAACAGAGAAGAAAAGGATTCTATTTACAGCAAATTTTCCAGTGGAAGCATGAAGCCAGTGAACACATTAACCATTTGGTGTCTTAAACAATATGTAGTCCCATATAGCTACTGAACAATTTTGATTGTAGGGCAGCCTGACCCATTTTGACATGACCTTTATAGGATTCTTTTACGGGTTATACTTCATTTGCTTTGAAAAGCTTAGCGGGTTTTGTTTTTTGTTTGTTTGTTTGTTTGTTTGTTTGTTTGTTTGTTTGTTTTTTGCATGTTTAATTGCCATAGAAATATAATGATCTCATCTTTCTTTGTTGTTTTGTTTATTTATTTTTACTTACGTACATCTCACTCATTGCCCCCTTCCTGGCCACCCCCTCCTACAATCTTTCTCCCATCCTCCTTCCTCTTCTCCTCTTAAGCAGGTGGGGACTCTCCTGAGTACCCCCCTATCCTGGTGCTTCCTCTCCCACTGAGGCCAGTCAAGGCAGCCCAGCTAATAGAACATATCCCACATACAGGCAACAGTTTTTGGGATAGCTCCTGTTCCAATTGTTCAGTACCCACATAAAGGTCAAGCTGCACATCTGCTACATGGAAGTGGAGGCCTATGTCCAGCCCTTGTATGTTCTTTGGTTGGTGGTTCAGACTCTGAGAGCTCCAAGGGTCCAGGTTAGTTGACTCTGTTGGTCTTCCCGTGGTGTTCATATTCCCTTCCAGACCTGCAATCCTTCCTCCTATTCTTCCATAAGAATTCACAAGCTCCATCCACTATTTATTTAGCTGTGTGTATCTGTGTATGTCTGAGTCAGCTGCTAGGTAGAGCCTCACAGAGGACAACGTGCTCCAGTCTACAAGCATAACAGATTATCTTAAGGACTGACGCTTGCCTGTGGGATGGTTCTCAAGTTGGACTGGTTATTGATTGGCCATTCCCTAAGAGAGTAATTTTAAGATTCTCAGTAATAATCTCCTGAACGCAAACTTAATGAGCATTTTCTTTTTTTTTCTTTTTTTTTTTTAAGATTCATTTTATTTATTATATGTGAGTACACTGTAGCTTTCTTCAGACACTCCAGAAGAGGGAGCCAGATCTCATTACGGATGGTTGTGAGCCACCATGTGGTTGCTGGGATTTGAACTTATCACCTTCGGAAGAGCAGTCGGGTGCTCTTACCCGCTGAGCCATCTCACCAGCCCCTTAATGAGCATTTTCATAGTGTTACATGAAGAAACTGAGATCTATTTAATATATATCTCACTCCATATTATATACTTTACTAATGACAATAAAACTGTGAGATTGTATTACATTTTTTATAAATTGCTTCTGTGCATACCACAGTGGACGAGTAGAAGTCGGAGGACAACTTTCCCAAGTTGATTCTCGTCTTCTACCATAAGGTCCTGGGAATACAACTCAGGTCATTGGGCGTGGAAGCGAGTACCTTCTACCTGCTGAGCAGTCTTGTTGACCTCAAGTTCTGGGTTTTGTTTGGTTTTATTTTGTTTTTCTATCTACTTCTACATGTTTCCCTGAAGTAAGTGAAGTACTCATCATCTTTCAGAGAAAATGTCTAAGACAACAAAACTGACTCAAAGGAGTCTGATAGCCATATGTACTGTCATTAGAAAGCCCTGAATCCAGCCTAGTGAAGCACACCTGTAGCCAAGGCGGGAGGGTCTTGAGTTGAAGGCCAACCTGGGCTACATAAACACAGTGAGGCTTCTAAAAAACAGAAAGAAAACAAACAACACTGGCTAATTAAGTAACTCTGTGTACTGCTTCCTGTAAGTCAATGAAAATGTGATCTGAGAACTGGAAGTCTCACTTGTAGAAAGATATTTTGGATTGTTGGTGCTGAGCTACTTTTTAAATGGCTGTGTTCTGAAATGAGCAGACACCTTATTTTTTCATCCTATTTCACTCAGCATCTTAAGTGTCACAATCTCATTTACAGAAAAGGAACAGGAAGCAAACTTTCTCAGCTTTATAATATTGGCAGCTTTGCTGTAATTAGATATAAATTGGATCAGATCTTATTCTCTAGACGTACCATTCTTTCTGTGGATAACCTGTGGTTGTGTTTTATGTCAATTCTTTGTTCTCCCTCATTCTAGAGATGGAGATACTGACTTCCTGAAAACTATCTTCCTATGGTATTCCTAACCCTGGGCAGTTTCCGTGAGGTCCTATATGCTGACACGTTTACTGTCCCTGGGTTGTCTGCTCACAGTTAACACCCTAGTACAGAACTTAGCTAACTACCATTCATTTAACTCAAGCCTATCAGTATACTGTCATATCCGCTAAAGTCAGTAGGAAGGAGGGAAGTCCTTTGTGTAAAAGCATTCTCCCCAGCTGTTCTTCCTTGATGCTGGAAGTCTGGTACCTGGCAGGAAATGATATAGACATGTGTGATAACAAAGTGCCTTGAGGAAGAATTACTTGTAAGGCCAGTGGATTGTCTGAATTGATGAGCTTGTCAGCTGGCAGATAGGGACAGGCGAGTTTGATTTCAAATGTGAGGTTTAACAAAGTATAACTTAAGAGAATACTTGAGATAGTGGGGAGAGGAAATTATTTTAAGAAAAGTTAGGACAAAGGCAGGTAGCATAAGAGTTAATAGCCATGTAAATAGACTTTTTTTTTAATCCTTGTGTGAGAGGCTTAAAGCATTGGTATTTGTTCAAGACCAAAGGGCCTGTCAAGAGACTCAAGAGGGACAAAAAAAAATTTTTTTTTGAGTAGAAGGAATGTGTGCATATCAAAGCATTTCTGTCTGGCTTTTCTTAAAACTGGAATTTCTTCATGAAATAAATTTTTCATTGTACCAGAAAATGAACTAGACAGTAAGTACCTCATATCTATCTACTCTGCATTCTCCAGCTTTAGACCACTCTTCTGTTCTACCTAAGTTACCAAAGTCATAGCTATCCCCCATTTGAAGCCTCACCCATTGTCCAGCCTGTTTCCTCTACTGTAGTTAGAGTCTTTCTGTAAATGTAAACTGTGGCTTTCTGCTATGCTCAAGATAAGTCCAGATTCCTTGGCAAACTGTACAGGATCCAGGTACTGCTTACCTCCTCCTGCCCCCCCCCAAAAAAAAACCCATGTTTACAGCAGCCCCATTCCACATTTTAACTAGAGCAATAGAGTTGAATTTGGTTTCTATCTCTCCAGGGAAGATCATCTAGCTGATCTAGAGGACAGTTCTACCCCTGTCCCCTTCTCTAGAAGGGCAGTGATATATTTCACTGATTATTAATTAACCCTTTGCCTTCTCTGTCAGAGAACCCTTTTCTGACCATGGTTATTTGACACTTTTAGCAGTTGAACCAGTAGGGTTTTTTTCCTAGCACATTTACACCACCTGACATTTTATTGACTTGTCTCATCCTACCTCCACCCCACAAGTCTGTCAGTTATTTGAATTTATGTTTATTGTTATGTTACCAGTACCTAGAACAGTAATTTGCTGCACAATATATTCTTGATAAATATTTTTAATGAAACCTATGATATATTCTTTTTAACATTTATTTTGTTTTATCTCTGTGGATATTTTTTTTTATTATTATATGTAAGTACACTGTAGCTGTCCTCAGACACTCCAGAAGAGGGAGCCAGATCTCGTTACGGATGGTTGTGAGCCACCATGTGGTTGCTGGGATTTGAACTTATCACCTTCGGAAGAGCAGTCGGGTGCTCTTACCCGCTGAGCCATCTCACCAGCCCCCTCTGTGGATATTTTTGCCAGCACTTAGTCTGTGCACCACTTACAAGCCCAGTGTTTTCAGAGGTACCACAAGAAGTCATTGGATCCTCTAAAGTTAGAGATGGTTGTGAGCCGCCATGTGGGTTCTAGAAATCAAACCCGGGTCCTCTAGAAAAGCAGCTGGTGCTCTTGACCACTGAGCCACTTCTCAGGGCCCTATGTTGTTTTTGCTGTTGGTTTTGTGTGTGTGTCTGTGTGTATGTGTGTGTGTGTGTGTGATGTATTCTTGAAAAATAATTTAAAACCACACTTTCAGAGGCAACTGCAGCACTTTAAAATATATATAGATAGCTGGTCATGGTGCCACTACTCGGGAGGCAGAGACAGGTGGATCTGTGAGTTTGAGAACAGCTTGGTCTATATAGTGAGATCCAGGCCAGAGCTACATACTGAGACCCTAGTCTCAAAAAAAAAAATAAAAAAATAAAAAACTGTCGTGTATTTTGCTGATTTAAGATCTTTGGAAGAGGTCCTGACAACCACACTTCAAGGCTACTGCTAGATTAGATAACTACAGAAAGATTAGCCTTTTCCTGGTTTCCTTTTAATGTGTTGTGTTAGACCTAAGGTCTCTATATAGTTGATTATCTTTGGTTTCTCTGATGTAGTTTTCTGCTCTACTTGATAGTTTCACTAGTAGGAAAGTGTAGTTTTGAACTATGTGGAAATAACAGGTTGATTAGGTTAGCTGTTTAGTTTTAATCTAGCACATTTATACAAACCTATACATGGCATTCCTGTGTCACAGAAGTGAAAAAGTGATGATCTGTAAGCCTGTGGAAGGTTCCAGAATCTAAACAAGAAATTTCTAAGTCTTTTGAGGTCAGCTTGCCCATAAGACAGATGTAGGGCAGTAACCCATACAACACACCCAGCTTCTTAGAAAAGGAAGCTCAAGAAACAACACAACATAGGACTTTGAAAGTCAGTTGAAAGTGTTTTGAGTTGAAGGAGATTTTAAAGTGTACCTCAGTCTTTGGCATCCCTCTTACTGTTTTCGAATCATGTTTCTTTAACTATATATGCATTACCCTAGGCACGCTATGAAGCAATATGATAACCTTCCTACAGTATCTTTATGCAAAAGAAAACAGTATAGACCTAAAATATTCATCAAACTAAACAGAAATGAAATTGAACACACATAAAACACAAGGCAGTAGAGCAGATCAACAGTTGTATTATCTTCATTTTTTATCTGAGTTTTTCTGCATATAATAAGCTATATAAATGAGAACAAGTAGGGAGGTAGCAGGCAACTTTAAACAATAAGTTCTGCCCCATCTATTCTCCCACAAGGACGGGGTAGCTCTACCTAAGAGTTAAATGGTAGTGTTGGCAAAGAGCCTCAGTCACTTAAATAGAAACACATGGCTAGGGGCTAGAGAGATGATTTAGCCAGTTAGGAACACCGGCTGATCTTGTAGAAGTCCTGGATTCAATTCTCAGCACCCACATGGCAGCTCACAGCCATCTGTAACCTTAGTTCCAGAGGATCTGACAGCTTCTTTTGCTTTGTGTCAAACCTGAGGCACACATGCAGTACACATGCATGCATGCAAACATACATACACACATGCATGCAAAACAATTGTAAATATAAAAATACAAATTTTAAAAGAAAAAGACAAGGGCAGCTTTAGTTCTTCCTTGTTTGACTAGTAGACATGGCTGATGGAAGGCTTCATGGACAGAGATAGGCAGTGAACACAGGCATTAACCTAAAAACTTTGCATTTTTCTGCCCTGTGGGTAGTAATTGTTGGTTTCTTCACAGCTCACTTTCCCTCGAGCCCCACCCCTCATTGCAGAGAAAAACTTGTTGACCACAGCTCCACTTTTCAAGTCTTGCACAAAGGCAGATGTCTCTAAAATGTCGCTTACGTAAACCATGTGTTTGTGTGCTTCACTGTTCCCACGGACCGGTTCCTTCAGAGCCCTGCTTAATTTATTTTCTTCCTTCCTTCCTTCCTTCCTTCCTTCCTTCCTTCCTCTCACCTTCTCTTTTTCCTTCTTTAAAAGCTGAAAACACATTAAAACTTTAATTTCCTTTATAAAAAGAAGGGAAAAAAGAAAACACAGCCTGCCTGACAACCATGTCTGTTCTTCCCATTTTTTAATACGCATAGGTTTATTTTTTTAACCCAGTTTTTCTTGAGCAGAAGTTCAAATATTTCATCATACAGCCACTTCCCCATTTCTCCCTGGTTCTGCTATTATCATTTGGTTTGGGGTTGTGAGTTAACAAAAGGACATTGTATCTTATCAGCACTCTTGTCAGTAAGGCCTTACTTATTTTTTAAATATCTTTGTTGTTGTTTTATTATGTGTATGTGTGTGAGTATGTGTGCATGTGTACAGGTACCCTCAGAGTCCAGAAGAAAGACTATCCTGAAGCTAAAGTTACATACAATTGTAAGCTGCCTGACATAGGTGATGAGAACTGAAATCATGTCCTCTGAAAGAGTAAGTGCTCTTAGTCACTGAGCCATCTCTGCATCCCACCAACAACTTTTAGTTTTAAGAGTAAGATACTGGCTGTGTGGTGGTGGTGAATGCTTTTCATCTCAGCACTTGGGAGGCAGAGGCAGATGGATCTTTCAGTTTGAGGCCAGCCTGGTTTACAGAGTAAGTTCCAGAACAGCCAATGCTACACAAAGAAACCCTATCTCAGCAATATATATATATATAATATGTATAGAATTGTTAAATTTCTTAACATTTAAAACTGCTATTAAATTATATTACCTTTTGAAGACACATTACTATGCCCATCCCATATTTTAAACAATAAAATAAAAATAAATTGTATCCATATATCTATAAATTAGGCAGGAGATGGTGGAGAAAGAAAGGGGATGCAGGAGCAAGGAAGGTAGATAAGGAGGTGGTGGGCACATACAATCAAAGCAGATAAATGGTATCTGTGCAAATGTAGCTGTGGAGCCCAATGTTTGGTACAGTTGATATTTTTTTACTTTTTTTTTTAGTCTAAGTTTTTATTTTTGGCTGTACTTGTGATTAACTGTCCCATAACTGATTAATCCTGTTTCACCTGTAATTTGGCTGTCTGTCTAACTAGAGCTATCCATGCTTCTCACATTTGTTTTCTGTTTAATTAAGAGTAAATTTGTATCTGTGTTTTATATTATTCCTTACTTGTTTAAGGAGTATAAGAGTAGGGGGTGTACCACATCTTGTTTTTCTTCATGAGACAAGGTCTCACTATGCAGCTCTTGATGTAGACTTGATGTGTAGATCAGGTTGGGCTTGAACTCACAGAGATCTGCCTGCCTCCTAAACTCCAGTAGACTATGCCCAGGTTTGTCTTCCACTGTTTTGTTAAAACTGACACTGAGTACCTTCAACCAGCTTAAATGATTAAAGGCAGACCTTTGATGGGTATGGTCCCCTGCTGGCTTAAGAAATCTATAGAAATTATATATAGCCTTGTTAGCTATTCGTTACAGTGTGAAGCTTTCCTGTTAATCATTTTAAATGTTGCCTTTAGTATTAAAACTAGTGTTTTAAAATCATTCCCCTGTAATCCTTTTATTTTCATGGATCCTGAGTTACCTTTGGAGTAGGTGATTGGGCCTAGCTCAGACTGAAAAGCAATCTCCATAGCTGGTATAGGCTAGTAGTATTTATTCCTATACTGGAACAGATACATATTTTAACTTTTCCCCCTCTAACCTGCTTAAAACTCAGTGAAAATCCAAATCCAAATTCTTCTTCCTCCAAATCCTAATCAACTCATTGATGTATGATACAACCTTGTGAAGTCTCTGCCTCTGGAAAATGATGTGCTGTGTATCATTGCTTCTTCACAAATTTATTTTAAAATATACTTTTAGTGAATTTCAAGGCAGATATAGTAAGTAGTCCATGCCTCTAATTAATCCCAGTACTCAGGAGGCAAATGTAGACAGATCCCTATGACTTTAAATTCAGCCTCATCTACACAAGTGCTGCTGTCTCAAAAACAAACAAACTTTTAACAGATTTCAAAAATAGTTAAATAATAAACACTGTGGATTGGACATCAAGAAACCCAAAAATTGGGCTGGAGAGATAGCTCAGCGCTTAAGAGCACTGACTGCTCTTCTAGAGGTCCTGAGTTCAAATCCCAGCAAACCACATGGTGGCTCACAACCATCTGTAATGACTGATGCCTTCTTTGGGTGTGTCTGAAGGCAGCTACAGTGTGCTTACATATAGTAAATGAATAAATAAATCTTTAAAAAGAAAAAGAAACCCAACAATTAATGTTTGAACTTTATTTTTCACTATCTTCTCTCTTTCTTTCTCTCCTTCTTTGTCATCATTATCACTGATATTACTGTTTACAAAAGTTAATTGGTCCTAGCCAGGCATGGTGGCGCATGACTTTAATCCCAGCACTTAGGAGGCAGAGGCAGGTGGATTTCTGAGCTCGAGGACAGCCTGGTCTACAGAGTGAGTTCCAGGACAGCCAGAGCTACATAGAGAAACCCTGTCTAGAAAAAACAAAAAATAAACAAACAGAAAAAGTTAATGGGTCCTAACCAGGGCAGCTAGGTGAAAGGATAATGGGAGGGAGGGAGATTGGGAGGGAAGACATCAACATTGGAAAGGAATATCTGTTGTTTGTCAGTGCCAGGATCTCCTATATAGAAAAAGCTGAAGACTTCACAAAATGTCTGGCCCTCAAAGACTGTAGACAACACACACACACTCACACACACACACACACACACACACAGAGAGAGAGAGAGAGAGAGAGAGAGAGAGAGAAACTATTTGGACTGGACAGATTCAGAAAAGTTGCAAAATATAAGGTGAACATACAAAAGTCATGTTTCCTTACACTCATGACAAACTGAGTAAATACAATAAAAACTTGGGGGGAGGGGGTTTCAACCAAGGTGGTGATGTAACTTTTCAATAAAAACTAAGCACACATCTGTGTACATCTATAATCTTGGCAGGTGATAAATGCTTTTGTGTTGTGTTAGGCCTTGGAGCTTTAAAGTTGCTTTGTGCATTAATAGATAAATAATCCAGAATCATGATCATATAGGAGGATGACCATAATTAAATGAGGGCACCCAAGAGAATGTATAAAAAAACAAAGAAGAACTGATAATGAAATCATAGAAGGAATAATAGTTTAAGGAGTTGGCTGAAAAATAGTATTTTGATATATGAAGGAATGAGACTATGAAGAAATAATCTAATATATAAGGAATAATAAAGGAATTTCAAAGAAAGAAAAGGTGTCCGTATTAAATGGAACCAAGCATGGTGACACATCTCTATAATCTCTCACCAAGAAAGCAGAGGCAGAAGTGTCACTTCAAGTTCAAACCCAGCCTACTCTAGGTGACAAGTTCTAGGCCCCTCAGTAAGATCCAATGAGACTCCATCTTTCAAACAACTCAAAACAAGCAAATAAAAAGTCCATAGTATGACTTTTCCAAATGATTAATCAAAATGATTGGACAAGGTAAAGACTGAAAGAAAGAAATGTCCATTGCATTTTAAAAGCAGAAGTTTCAGCCAGGCAGATGTGGTGCACTCCTTTAATCCCAGCACTTAGGAGGCAGAGGCAGGTGAATCTCAGAATTCAAGTCCAGTGTGGTCGAGGACAGCCAGGGCTACACAGAGAACCCCTGTCTCGAAAAAAAAACAAAACAAAAAAGCAGAAGTTTCTGAGTTGTAGCACATGGGAAGATGAATTACACTCAGTATCAGGAGACTGACGCCTTTAGATACCTGCCATTTTCCTCCTTGTTTGAGGTCATTGTTTAACACTTAGTGCTGACCACTGCATTCCACCAACACCTTACTATCTCTCAAACCCGCCAACCATCCTTCCAGCCACACTTCGGCCTCAGAAGACTGCTTGCTGCTCCTTCTGCTTTTCCTTTTCTTTTCCCTACACCCCCATCAACTACAGAAGCGGCAGGCGCAGAGTGTGGAAAGTTCAACTGTTAGCTTATTGGAGACTCTTCTCCGCTCTTAGTGTCCCTGTCACCTTCCTCCTCTGCTCTCACTGCTCTGTCACATGGAGCCTAAGGCATCAGCGCTGCTTCTTAGCCCTGGCCAGGCATTAGAAGGAACTTTAGATATTTCTGTTCAAATATTCTAATTTTTAAGAGAAGCTAGAAGTTCTATTTCCTCAATACTGTATTCAATTTGCATGGGTGGGGAGGGTGCTTGAGTACCAGGAACACGTATGAGGGTGTGAGGACAGTTTTCAGGAATCAGGTAGTTTTCCCTGCCATGTGGACTGCAGGGATCTTACTCAGGATGTCATGGGATGCAAAGCTCATTTATCCCTTAAGCAATCTTGCCAGCCCATGATTTTTAAAAACAATTAGTTGTTGACAAATTTATTTTCTAAATAACCATCTTTATGGTTTAAATACAGTGGGCAGGGTAGGTTAGTATTACTGACAAAGTACTGAACTGGGATGTTCAGGAGAGGTGCGGATGTCATACTTTAGAGACTATCTGTAAATAGACTCTAAAGAAGATGGAGATTATTTGCATTTCAGGTAGTCAATAAAGAGAAAAGACTGTTGAAGCAAATGCCCATAGTCTCTGTCCTTTGGGTCTGTCATATTTGGGTGAGATAGAGCTTCAAAGGAGTGACAGGGCCAAAGCAAGAGGGCATGAGTAGGGGGATGACTGGCAGGAGAGGAAAATGCACAGCAGCTATAGACTTCTTTTTTAAACCTTTGTTAAGGTGCATGTGTGCATGCATGTGGGCATATGTCTTAATAATGTAAGAATCCAGTCTTGTGCATGTTTCCAGGCTAGGAAGAAGCAGTCACTAGAAACACAAACTAGAAATGTGAGTAGAGTCAAGGACCAAGATATATTGTTCTCTCTCATTGAAGAAAGGGGTAAGTTTTGAGGTAAGAGCAGGAATTGAGAGAAATCACAACAGCTCCCTCTCCTCCAGCTCTGTAATACACTGGTTAACAGAGGGTGGAGAGTTGGGCACAGGGGAGCAAGGAAGGTTTGGGTTAACAGAGAAGGAAAGAGATGTCATGAGGTGTAAAGTGCCAGGTGAACCCTCTGTATTCTTGCCGTCACCTCTGACATCGTGTAACTGAAACCATAAGTGTGTTGTGACATGCAGAGGCATGGCTTTATAATCTCTTTCAGTGTTAGGCTTCTTTTCTCTTGGAGAGACGGGGGGGGGGGGGGCACTGTGCATGACATTGAAAAGATAACATTAGACAAGGTGCTTACTCTATCAGACAGGTAATAAATAATTCATTAAATTGTAGAATTTTAAACGGCAGAACTCAGGAACAAGGAGATTGAATTCTAGGGAAAATGGTTGGGAAATACAACATGGATTATATTGGTTAGGTAAGAAAAGTCAAAAAGTTGATAGCCTGGAAAAAAAAATTGGGAATCAAGGGAACAGAAGTTTCCTTCAGGTTGAAGAGGAATTGAACACATAGAAGTCAGGAGAAGGAAACTGGGTTTCTGAGGTCAAGTCCATCAAGATTTCATGTCTGCCAGAGGAACTTGGGAATTGGAGTTCTATTTGAAGAGCCTCAGTGAGGGGTTTTGAAATTTGGGATGATAAGTTGTTGAGTATTTCTTTCTATTAGCAATAAAGTCTCATGAAATTGTAATAAAAGTCAGGGTGAAAAGAGATTGAGGAAAAAGTAAATGATAGTAACCAGGATGCTGAGATGACAACAGTAAAGGGATGGCCTGAAGCCTAGAGGAGACCTTTCCGAGGGAGAGGGAAGGCACTGGCTGAAACAGGGTTAACTTCTTCACCAAATGCTGGAAAGCCTAGCTTACAAGCCTCCTGCTGCAGGTCTGTTGTTTGTAGTACCCAGGAAAGCATTAGCTGAATAAAATAGAAAGGGAGGGAGGGAGGGAGGGAGGGAGGGAAAAGAAAGATTGATTGATTGATTGATTGATTCTTCAAATGCTAGTAAGGAACTTGCCATGAGCTTTTTGGTTTGTATTGGTTTGTTTATTTCTATCAGTTAATTTAAATTACTTTCTACGTATCGATCATGTTTCTTGGTGGTTTTTCAAGACAGGGTTTCCCTGTGTCACCCTGGCTGTCCTGGAACTTACTCTGTAGACCAGGCTAGCCTCACACTCAGAGATCTGCCTCCCAAGTGCTGGAATTAAAGGCATACACCTCCACCGCCCTGCATAACTTCTCTTCTTGAAAAAAAGACTTTCTCAAAAACAAAATTCCCTATCACTGTCAGTCACCAGAAGTCTATGGCCTGTTGCATTGCAACCAACAGCTATCATGGACAGTCTGTGGGTTTTGTTGTGATTATGTTGTTTAGGAGCGTTAGTTTTGGATGCCAGAGACAGGGTTGAAGTGGAGTCTGTGTGACAGCTGCAGACACTGCAAGGCCACAGGGGTGTGTGTCACAGGCAGGTCTGGACTCAGTCTTAACTCAAACTGGAAAGTGTTTGGAAGCCAGACTGCTAAGTCCAAGTTTGGAGCAATTTGAAGGAATCCAAGAATACATACATCATTTTTGCATCCTATCCTAAAATCAAATTATTTTAGATCTATGCTAATCTCACATAGGTATAAATTGGGCCCACCTGCTACTATATAGAGCTCTGCCCTATACCTACCAACTCGGGTCTTCCATGTTCACTAGTTCTTTTAAAATATAAGCCAAATGCTGAATGCTTTCAATCTTTATAAAGAGATGAAATGAGTATGTGGTCAGGTAATATATAGAAAGAAACGTTCTTAGTCTGCTAGAATTCCATAGATATTCCAAGGACTGGGTAGCCATCGACTTTTCTGCTTCTATATGTAACTAAGCATGCCTTACCTGCCTTCCTTTAAAGGCCCTCGTGGTCCTCCTGACTTTTATGTTGGTTTAGCGGGGAGGGGTCTTAGGGGTTTTGACTGGTTGTATTTTGTTTTGAAACAAGGTCTCACTGTGTAACCCTAACTGACCTGAAACTCTGTGTGTATACCAGGCTTGCCTCAAAATCACAGAGATTCACCTGCTTCTGCTTCTTTGATTCTGAAATTAAAGGTGTATGCACCATATCCTGCTGACATTTTGTTTTTAGTGGTTAGTTTTAGTATTTTTTTAATTTATGTTTATTTATTTATTTATATCCCAAATGCTGCCCCCTCCTCATCCCCCCCTTACAGAGTCCTTCCCCTCATCTCCCTCCCCTTCTCCTCTGAGAGAATGCCTCTTCTCCAGTATCCCCCCACCCTGGCCCCACCCTGGCCCATCCTTCTCTCACTGAGGCCAGACAAGGCAACATTGTTGGGGAACAGATTCCACAATTAGGCTACAGCTTTAGGGACTGCTCCCACTCCAGTTGTTGGGGGACCCACATGGAGGCTGAGCTGCATGTCTGCTACATATGTGCTGCGGGAGCCTAGGTCCAGCCTGTGTATGCTCTTTGGTTGGTGGCTCAGTCTCTGAGAGCTCCCAGAGGTCCAGGTTAGTTGACTCTGTTGGTCTTTCTGTAAGGTTCCTATCCTGTTCAGGGTCTTCAATCCTTCTTGCAACTCTTCCATAAGAGTCCCCAACTTCCGTCTAATGTTTGGCAGTGAGTAACTCCATCTGCTGAGTAGAGCTTCTCAGAGGACAGTTATGCTAGGCTCTGTCTGCAAACATAACAGAGTATCATTAATGTTGTCAGCGATTTATGCCTGCCTATGGGATGGGTCTCAAGTTGGGCCTGTTATTGATTGGCCATTCCTTCAGTCTCTGCTCTGTCTTTGTCCCTGCATTTTGGGTTTAGTATTTTTTAGAGTTAGTTTTAATACCTGAAAAACTTGTTGATGGGAAAAGAAGCAACTTAGATAATATGAAAGTATTTACCTCATCGGAGTGCATCTCAATCTTTTCCAAGACTTTACTATCAAATCCCACCTTTGTTCTGTGTACACAAATTGGCTAGATCCAGAGCTTGGAGTTTTGTTTGTTTGGTTTAGTTAGTTGGTTTGGCTTTATTTGTTTAAGAGACTGCCTTTGTCTGTAACCCAGGCTGGCTTTGATCCTGTTGCCTCAGCCTAAGGGCTATGACGATAGACACATGCCTTCCCACTTGACTGACCAGATGTACGTTTTGTTTTGTTTGTAGTAGTTTGATTCTTTATCTTTTAACTTTTTAAAAAAGATTTATTTTATTTACATGTGTGAGTATGTACATGTGTGCATACAAGTGCATGTGGGTGCCTATGGAGTCCAGAGAGGATGTCAGAGCTCCAAAGCCAGAGTTACAGGTGCTTATGTGTCCCCCATCAAATTCTTCTGCAAGAGCAGCAAGCAGTCTTAACCATTAAGCCATCTCTCCACCCAAGATGTGTTTTTAAATGCTACTTGCTTCAAACTATTAGAACAGAAACATATACTATAATAATAACATCTAAGAGATTAAGTGTCATCCTGGGTGTCAGATAACACGGGGGCTTAGTAACTTGTCTGTATTGCTAATAAGCTGTTGCTTGTGACAAATAATTAGATTCTCTGGCTTCAATTGATACTTGGGAATACGTAGCAAACTCAGAAAATAATTTTAACCTATCTTAGGCCAAATATTTTTTGGACAATGTCAGAGTACACTTAGCAGATGTGTGGGGGTTAAAGAACCAAGCTCTGAGAACCGCTAAACTCAAGGGTGTTCTAAGAAGGCTATGGGGGAAAAGCAAACTAGTACGGAATTTGCCACTCCCCACAGTGAACATGACC
The DNA here is from genome assembly GCA_902729485.2 of Mus minutoides. Taxonomy (NCBI): domain Eukaryota; kingdom Metazoa; phylum Chordata; class Mammalia; order Rodentia; family Muridae; genus Mus; species Mus minutoides. Next base: position 274,218 of record LR750158.1, on the reverse strand, counting down.
ATACTCTACAATGCCTCCTCTTTTGCTTTGCTTGCTTAAGATTCTTAGCCCCAGAGGAAAGATTCTATCAGGCCAGGCATAAGCCACATTCCAGCTTCCCTCACACCCCCTCAGAGGGGCTGAGTTGGAAGCTACCAAGTCCACATTTGGTAGAGTTTCCAAAAGAACAAATAGTAGCCAAGTGTGGTGGTACATGCCTGTTATCGCTACTCCTCAGGAGTTTGGGGCAAGAGGAGCATGGACTTAATATCTGTGTGAGCATCCATGAAATACTGTCTCACAAGTAAAAAGAGGGCCCAGGAAGATGTGTCAGTGGGTGAAAGTGCTTATTTACCACATGAGCCCACATAAGTGCTCATTCATAACCCTACATTTATATCATGAAATAGGAAGCCAGGATGGAAGAATCTTCTGGAAATCCCCAGGCCAGATAGCCTGTAGTAAGAAGCATAGCAGCAGAAATGAGAGACAAGGTAGAATAAGAGAACATACTCCAGAAAAGTTGTTCTTTGACTTCCACTCATATGCCATGCGTGCAAACACAAATACTTTTATACATTAAAAAAAAGTCTTGGGATGTTCTAATGTGTGTAACACCCAGGATTCTACTACCAAATGAATGAATTAATGAATGAATGAATGAATGAATGAATGAATGAATGAATGAATGAAAAAGAAAGATCTGTTAGTAGATATCCAGAAATAGCAAACATCAAACCAGATATGTTAAATTAGAGGACTGAAATGTATAACCAACAGGAAATTATTGCTTCTGTCAAACTTCCTATGATGTATGCTATCTATTGGGGCAACAATGAAATAAAATATTATCCATAAATGAATATTTAAAATGAATAAAACTAAAAAGCATTTTCTGATATTTAAGTTTTTGTCTCTCCCTTTCCCTAATTAAGGTCTATATCAGTGGTTCTCAACCATCCTAACAATCCTTTAATACATTTCCCCATATTATAGTGACCCCCAACTATAAAATTATTTTTGTTGCTACTTCATAACTGTAATTTTGCATTATAATGAATTGTGATACAAATATATTTGGAGTTAGAGGTTTTTCAAAGTGTTCTCAACCCACAGATTGAACAAAATTATAGTTATGAAGTACAAAAATAACTTTATGGCTGGGGGTCATCACAGCATGAGGAACTGTATTAAAGGGTTGCAGTGTTAGGAGGGCTGAGAACCACTGGTCTAAATGGAAACTAAGCTAGAATTAAAATGGCCTGATGGTTGCAGTCAGTTAGTAAGTAAGAACCAGGAGCCTAAGCTCATCTGTCTGTTAGTTGGTTTACTGTGCTTTTGTTGATATGGAGAGAATTAACCTTGCTACTTGTATTCATAGATTTGTGTCTGGGAATTAATGTCTCAGGGTATCAGCTTTCAGATATGATTTGCCATTTCCAGTATTGTCCAGTGTTAGGCTCTGTGTGGTAGGAATGGGGACTGCATGATACATGAATTTCTGTTTTCTCCCAATGTAATTGAGATTCCTTTAGGAATACAGTGTTACATTTTTCTCCATACTTAGAAATACACTTCTGAATTTCTTGTAGTCATGAAGTGTATAATGTCTTTTTCCACCCTGTTTTTAATGTAGCTATGTTTTTTCAATAAGCAATGACATTAATATCTGTGTGATCCCTTGGCCTCTGGCCTGATACTTAAAACTTCTAGCTACAAATGCCCTTCTATTAGTAGGGACATGAACTCCTTCTCATTTATGTAGTGACAGCAACTGCCCTAGCATCTTTCTTGTGTCTGAAACTTAAAGTACCAAGCAAGGGGCTTATCAGAAAAGGAAAGGAAAGTGTAAACGTGTAAAATGTAGGTAAAAGCTCCCTCTACATGAGTATTCCTTACATAATTTTTTTTGAAAGATTTATGTGTTTGTTTGTGGAGGCATATCCCTTGGTACACATGTGGAAGTCACCAACCCTACATAATTATTATTCTTTAAGATAAAAATCCTGCAGCTTGAACTGTGTATTTGACTTTAATATAGCTGCAACCAATTCAGCTTTGTGCATTGATATTGTATACAGCCAATATTGCACAATCATTTACCTGTAAATCTGGCCTCAGGCAAAAACACCAAACAAATTCAATTGGCTGGCATTAAAATATGAAAATAACCTTTCATTTAATTTTATTTTTTCTTTATTTAACTTTGAAATAAGAACATTACATCTACTTCCTGAAACTTTCTTTAAAAACAAAAACAAAAACAAGCCGGGCATGGTGGCGCATGCCTTTAATCCCAGCACTTGGGAGGCAGAGGCAGGCGAATTTCTGAGTTCGAGGACAGCCTGGTCTACAAAGTGAGTTCCAGGACAGCCAGGGCTATACAGAGAAACCCTGTCTCGAAAAACCAAAAAAAAAAAAAAAAAAAAAAAAAACCCAAACTTTTAAATATTTTTTTATTCTTATGTGTTTTGTCTGCATTTATATATGTGTACCACATGAATGCCTGGGACCTGAGGAGGCCAGAAAAGGACATCAGATCCCCTGGAACTGGAATTATAAATGGTTGTAAGATGCTATGTGGATGCAGAGAGCCAAACCCCAGTCCTCTGTAAGAGCAGCCAGTGATTTTAACCACTGGGCCATCTTTCCATCCCTGAAACATTCATGTTCTCATAAATTATCCATTTCTTTCTGTATATGGTTCATTATAAAACAGAATTTCTGGTTCAACCAGCATTCAATCATTTGGCCAGGTGTGTATTGCTTTGTTTTGTTTCCTTAACATTCTTGCTTGGTCAGAGGCGACCACCCTGACCACATTCCTCAAAGATTGTTTCATTATCTGCATAGCTAAATATTTTCTCTCTTCACTTTGTTGACCTTTTGCTTTATGTACTTTGCCTGAGAAGAAACTGCCAGTTAACAAATGCCATGCTTTAGGAAGTGATTTTGATCTGAAGGGTTTGGCAAGGAGTGTTTGCCCAAAGAACACGGTGCTCTTTCCCCCCGTTTGTGCAGCTAAAATGCTACTATCATTCCCAGCAGAACTTGCAGTTCTTAATACCAACCCAACTAGACTGGCCTCCTAGATAGATGTTTATCATTACATTACCTTCATCCCTCTCACTCGGTACTCTACTTTAAAATTCTCTGTAGAGAGCTGGAGAGATGGCTCAGTGGTTAAGAGCACTGGCTGCTCATCCAAAGGACTGGAGTTCAATTCCCAGCACCCACATAGCAGCTCACAGCTGTCTGTGATTATAGTTCCATGGGATCTGACACTCTCACACAGACATACACGTAGGAAAAGCACCAATGCAAAATCAGTCAATAAACAAATAAAATACTTTTTAAAATTTCTCTGTAGAAAAGAAACTATATTTCATCTATTATACTGTCCTAAAACTAGAGTAATGAAAGAATTTTTCAGAGCAGGGACATTCACATCAGATCTTGAATCTGAGGCTTACTGCTGTATGATCTTGGACATATAATATTTGTGACCTCCTCCAATGCCTAAAAGTAAACTAGAACCAAAAATAGTAGACTGTGTTATAAAGGTGCAATGATGTACTTAGGGCCCAGCAGCTAGCATGAAGCCAGGTTAACTATTGCTAACTCACTGTGTAAGTAACCAAGAATGCCTCTCCCTTGGTGAGCAGTAATCTTATGACAAGGAGAAGCAGCCGTCTTGAGCTTCACTCTGATTAAGACTGAAGAACATCACTGTCACGCTTCATCAGGAACAGTCCTCTAAACACTCTTATCATCTTTAGATCAAGAAGGATTTTCTCTGTCATTTTTCTATTTTAGCATAGGGATTTTTAAGTCCTTTGGGCTTTGTATCTGAATTAAATTCAGGTCATCAGGGTGGCAGCAAAACACCTTTATCTAACATTAGGCCACCAGGCTGGCCCCTCAGAAAAGGTTTTTTTTAAAACATCCCCATCTGCTGAATCTTTGAACAGCTGTTTGAAAAACACTGATATTGACATAACTAGATATCTTCCTATCTGGGAAGATCACTACACTTCTTACCTCACACTAAAGTATATGAAATTAAATTTACATATAATTTTATTCAGATACAAAGTGTTTCATTTGGCTCATTGAAACTCTAAATGATCACAGATTGTGTTGTGTTTCTGTTCATCTTTGATAGTGTGATTTACTTTACTACAACAAATATACTCAGGAAAATAAAATGTAGTCAGCCACTTCTCATCCATGTTCCCTCTTTTACCAACACTATGCCACTTTGTGATCACTGAGGACTTTGTATCTAGGGCCATGGAATAAAGATAATGAGATGTGTCATCTAGAGTATATAGAGTGTCACTCTCAGAGATCCTTTGTCACACTTAAGTGACAGTCTTCTGCCTGACCCAGCTGGATCTGCTGTGCATTTTTTGAAATTTATGCAAATGATCCAAATAGAAAAACTGGTTTCCATTATGCCCTATGAGGTATGATCTCTGATCTGTTTGTACAAATTGGTATTACTGTCCCCACAACCAGCCTGTACAGTGTTGGGAATCAAAACTCAGAGCTTAGGGCATGCTAGACAAGTGCTTTTCAAACAGAGCTATGTCCCCAGACTCCCCTAATGATCTAAATCATGAATTTATAGAGTCCAAATAGTCTTGAATTAATTGCGCCTGCCATTACCCTTTTGAAAAGCACATTTAACTGCTTACCGAAAAGAATGAACATAGATAGATGTTCTTTAAAGCATAAGCAACAAAAGGACAGTAATACAGAACTTCCCAAACCAGGAAGTTAGTCTACTGTTTGTCAGAGAAACTACTGTGTCTCAAAAGGCATGGCTGGAGTATGCTCAGCTGTTAAGCTCCACTCAGCAAGTGCTTCCTTTGTACACACAGATAACTGCTTTGTTTACTGGAAACCAACATAACCAAAGCTGGTAATTTTGCCTAGTGAGTAGGTAGACTATTTAACTGTTTTGTTTTTTCATTTAGTAAAGGAGACAGTTGCTGTGTTGGCAGAAGTGTGAATTTCATTTCCTGTCTGTGGTGTACCCCATTCATCCTGTCACTCAGACATTTTGTCTTAGATTGTTCCCGTAATGGCAGTGAGACTGGTCCACAACACAGTGACATGTGCACACCACGGATGTAACAAGAGACAGGGTTTGCGCAACAGACCACAAGAGAGCAGTGCTTTATTTAAAGATGAAAACAAAACAAAATCAGGGCAGCCTCTCCTAGCCAACAGTCAGGTTTTTAAAATGAAATCTATAAATTATGGTTTGTTTTTTAAAAATGTATCCAATCTCTCTGACTGGTCACAACCTCAAAAGTTTTATCAATCTTTTATCACTTTATTGAAGCATGAGATTGAGCCATCACTGAGCATTATAAAGCTGATGTCAGCCTGCCTACTCATTTACCATAAACAATGTCATTTTATGACCCATTAATCTACCACATACTTAGAGTGCTATAGCATTTATTTTGAGACAAGGTCTCATGATGTAGCCCTTGGTGGCCTATAACTTGCCATGTAGACCAGGACCTGGCCTCACAGAGATCTGCCTCTGCTTCTCAAGGGCTGGAATTAAAGATGGGCGCAACCAGTGTGCTCAGTGATGGAACCATGCAGATAGCTGGGGGTAAACTAGGAGGAATTTATTAATTATCACATATCTTTTGAGCACTTAATGTGTTTCTGGAAGGGTTTCTAGTGCTGAGGATGCAATGATGAGCAAGGTTAGGTCCTTGCATCCAAGGAACTTCTGTGCTAATAACTACAGCCAATAACACACATGAATCAATGTTTTAGTTCATGGAAATACCCTGAAAAGAAGAAAACAGAACAACAGGATAGGTGTATTGGGATAAAGGAAAAGAGGGACGGTGGTAGTAAAGCTGAGATTTAAATACTGACCAGTTCAGAAGAATCAAGTAGAGGATAGTAAGTACAAGGGCCTTGAGCAGGGGCCCTGAATACTGAAGAGATGGAAGAGGGGAACCAGGGATAGTTCACAGTAAACAAGAAGAGGCGGGCAGCGTAAGATCAGAGGTAACTTGCTTCACTGCAAGCTGTTCTATGGGCCTCACAGACCAAGCTACAGGTTTTTAAATACAAAGGAAAGATGCATTAACAAAGTTTTACACAGCAATGCTGTCATCTGGATTTACTTTAAAGCACTCTGGCTGCTATTTGCTGAGAGTAACAAAACTGCCAAAAGGCTTTTTGCTGGTACAGTTTCTGAGATTTGATTTACACTAGAAACAAAGTAAAGAGGACAAAGATAGAAAATTAGCTGTGAACTAAAGCCAGAAAGTGATAAAAATATGGGGTTCATAATGTTCTTCCTAGTTTAAAAAGATTGATTTATTTCTGTGTGTGTGTATATATATATGCACCAGGTGTGTACAAGTGCTGGAGGAAGCAGGAAGAGTTTAGAGCCCCTGGAATTGGAGTTATGGGAGTTGGGAGATCACTAATGTGGGCTTCAGGAGCTAAACCTGAGTCATCTACAAGACCAGCAAAGAACTTTTTTTTTTTTTTTTTTTAAAGATTTATTTTATTTATTATATGTAAATACACTGTAGCTGTCTTCAGACACTCCAGAAGAGGGCGCCAGATCTCGTTACGGATGGTTGTGAGCCACCATGTGGATGCTGGGATTTGAACTTATCACCTTCGGAAGAGCAGTCGGGTGCTCTTACCCACTGAGCCATCTCACCAGCCCAGCAAAGAACTTTTAACCCTCGAAGCATCTCTCCCACCTCGCTACCCCTTCACACATACACACACACACACACACACACACACACACTCGCACTACTTTTGTATATGTTTAAAAGGTTTTGTTTTGTTTGTGCTTAGTTAGGTGGTTTGGTCTGAGATGTTCTTACTATGTAGACCAGGCTATCCTCCAGTTTACATTTTCCTGCCTCTGCCTCCTGAGATCTGGGATTAAAGGCGTGTGCCACCATGCCCAGCTGTTTGACAACTTGTATTAAAAAGCCTTTTTTTTAAAGATTTATTTATTTATTTATTATATGTAAGTACACTGTAGCTGCATTCAGACACACCAGAAGAGGGCATCAGATCTCATTATGCATGGTTGTGAGCCACCATGTGGTTGCTGGGATTTGAACTCAGGACCTTTGGAAGAGCAGTCAGTGCTCTTAACCGCTGAGCCATCTCTCCAGCCCCCAAAAAGCTTTTATTACAGAATAAACACTAAAGTGTATTAGCACATGTCTATAATACCAACACAGAAGATGTAGAGGCAGGAGGAAGAGAATAAGAGTCATTATTATAAACTATGCAGGGTGAGTGAAGCCATCCCGAGTGATGTGATATTCTACTTAGAAACAAACAAAACCTCTTTAATTTCTAACAAAAAATTTACCATACAGCTTCTTCCTGTGTGTACAAGTCAGTATAGTAATGCTAGAAAAATGGTTGGAAAGTAATTGTAGTTCAATACAACACTGTCTTTTACTCTTAAAGAACTGTTGGCTGGATATGATGGCTCACACCTTGATCTTAACACTTGGAAAGTGGAGACAAGAAGATTCATTCAGATTCATCCCTTGGCTACATAGCAAGTTCAAGGCCAGCATGGCTACATGAGATTCTAGCTCAAAAAATTAGGAGGTAGCTAAGATCCAGTTAAATCAGCACAGGTGAATCTCTCAGTAAAATCGCTTTTTAAAAACCAAAGCAAAAACAGTGTAAGAAGAAAATGTCAGGCAGTGGTGGTACATCCCTTTAACTACGGACCAGTCATAATGATATGGGGATAAGAGGGCAGATCCAAGGTAGGTTTGAGAGTACAGCCCATGGGATTCACGGATGGATTAGAGACATGTTGTGGGGGGGGAGGGAAAAAGACACCCAGGCTGACATGACTGTTCAGCATTTGTCCCAAATAACTTTGTAGATGAATCTATGGATCAGTTGTAAGGATGTAGAGGCAGGAGGAAGAGAAGGAGAGGCGTAAGAGTTTAGAGGAGGGATATCCACTTGTAATTCTAATTTTGAATACCTCTGTTCTGAGCAATAATTCTCTACCCTTGTTGTTAGCCTCTCACATGAATGATGTTAACACAGGAGATATTCTAGGAAGTACAGCACACTGCCTCTGTGCTAGTCCTCTTCAGTGACAACTGAAGATTGACAAGTGTGGAGTGCAACTTACTGAGAGTGAAATTTTAGTTTGTTTTGTTTTTTAAGTTTTCTTATTTTTTGGTTTTTCGAAACCAGGTTTCTCTGTGTAGCCTTGACTGTCCTGGAACTCACTCTGTAGACCAGGCTGGCCTCGAACTCAGAAATCCACCTGCCTCTGCCTCCCAAATGCTAGGATTAAAGGCATGCGCCACTACCGCCCGGCTAGGTTTTTTATTTTTAATTTACACACAGCAGCTGTGCATATTTATGAGATGAAATGTAATATTTTGATACCTGTATACAATTTTTTACTTCTGTAGATTTATTTATTTTTATATTATGTGTATGAATGTTTTGCCTATATACTTGTGTATGTACCATGTATATGTTTGTTGAATCCCCTGTAACAGGTACTAGAAATTGAACTTGAGCAACAAGTGCCTTTCACCAATGATAAACCATCTCTCCACTCCACCCTGCACCCACCCCCATATACAGTGTTTAATGGTGGTCTGGATGATTTGTCAGACATTCATCACTTATGTTCGGAACCTTCAACATCTTCTAGCTAATTTGAAGTATATACACAGTTGTAACCAGTCTTGGTTATCCTATTGTACTATAAAACATTAGAAGTTATTTGTCCTATCCAAGTAGCCACCTGTACCCATCAACCACCACAAACACTATTCTCTGCAGGTTTCATAACCACTGCTCTATTTAAGTTAAAATAAAGTCTTGAACTCACACTTGAGAATGAGGGTGTGTGTGTGTGTGTGTGTGTGTGTGTTTTAAAAATAAGTGTTTTCTTTCAAACTCTGGATTTTTTTATAAATAAATATAGAAGCATTACTGGGCAGTAAGCACCACTTAAGTATATGTGAGGCCCCAGGTTTGATCCAAGAACCTAATATCACAAAAATTAAAAATAAAATTTAATTTTGAGAAAGAAAACAAGGAACATTTTCATCTTCTCAGGACACTTTTGAAACACTAGCACTGATACTCACTAATAACTAATTATTAAGGACTTACTTCTGTGAACCCAGGCACCATGGGAGGAAGGGTGTGTCCCCTGATTCTCAGAGCATCTATCTGCATTTTATAGAAGAGTAAATGTAGGTTTGCTCACACAGCAATAGAGCCATGATTTACACCCTTATGATCTAGTTTGAGTCTTTTCCCTTTTTTTTTTATTTAAAGTTGTTCTTAATTCCTGCCGTGTAATTTAAATGCAATGCCTTAAGTTTTATTTTAGAAAAATTATTTACAATAGGCAGAGTAGCCTTGAGCTAATTGAGATCAGATGCCTGCCTCTCCCTTCCAGTGTTAGGATTAAAGGCATGCTTCACCCTATGAAGTTGGAACTTTGCATAGAGAAGAGAGAGAAATCTTAAACTGGGTCTCTTCATCCTATCTGCTTTCCTTAAATAAATAATGTTTCTCTTAACTTTTTCCTCAGCATCAGTGAGAGCTTCTTAACTGTCAAAGGTGCTGCCCTTTTTCTACCACGAGGGAATGGCTCATCTACACCAAGAGTCAGCCACAGACGCAACAAGCATGCAGGTAAAACTACATATATATGTCTAGTTTTCTTTTTGTTGGTAGGATAAGATATTTAGACAAAAAGCAACTTGAGGGAGAACAGATTTGTTTTAGCTCCATAATTCCAGATTACAGGCCATTATTGCAGGGAAGTCGAGGCAGGAATTTCAAACAGTAGTCATGTCACATCCACAGCCAATAATGGAGAAAAATGAATGCACACATGCTCACTTTTTGCTTACTTGCTTGCTTGCTCGCTTACTTGCTTGCTTGCTTGCTTGCTCGCTTACTTGCTTGCTTGCTTGCTTGTGCCTAGCCCAATATTCTCTATTGTGACTAACTCAGCTTAGGACTCATCCTGCTTAGGGAATAGTGCCACCCAAAGTGGACTGAGTCTTACCCCATTAATTAACTTAATTATGGCAGTCTCCTAGACATATGCCGGTCAACCATCCCATGTAGACAATCCCTCATTGACTGTCTTTTCCCAAGTGATTCTAGGCTGTGTCAAGTTGACAATCAAAGATAACCATACAAACTTTTTGCCTTAAATTTGGAGGTTTGTGACCTCCAGGTGTGGAAGAAATTACAAGGAAGGGAACTTGAGCATACATCAGAAGTGAACGCTAGAAATGTTGGATCTTATTGAGTCAGTAGTTGAGTTTAGCTATAATCAAAATAATCTCATCTACTTTAGAGGCTGTGCTACTTCTTGTTTGGGCTTTCATCTCATTACAAATGTTCACTATTATAACTAGCTTCCCTAGGCCATGTTCATAAGTTCCTACCAATACTCTTGGTCAATGGCAATGTTTTTTGAAATAAGGGAGGGAAAACATGTGAAAATTAGCTTAGGTATACTTTCTCAGTGCTTCCTCCTCGATAGCCTCCATCAGAGATGGCGGTGAGTATTTTGCCATAAATAAATAAATAAATAAATAAATAAATAAATAAGAAGGAAGGAAGGAAAGAAGGAAGGAAGGAAGGAAGGAAGGAAGGAAGGAAGGAAGGAAGGAAACGTGACTACTCAAAGGAAATAACCCAACCTAAACCTTTATTTCTGTTGGGTGTGGAGAGTAAAAATAAGACAAACCATTATTTTTAAATCCAACTCACCTGACTAATTTTGGGTAAATTGCCCCATGGCATGTAATAGTAAATGGGGTTAGTTGCTTTTTAAGCTTCTGCCTGGCCTTGGTTGACTTGGGGGTTGGGGGGGCCTTGTCACACTCAACTATTTCTACTTGACATTACTGTTTACTTACATTACAAAAAAAAAAAAAAAAAAAAAAAAAAAAAAAAAAAAAAAAAAAAAAAAAAAAAAGGAAGAAAAAAAAAGACATGTACTACCATGTCTGGCATCATCATTAGTATCTTATATATTAACAAAAAAGGATTTTTTGATTTAGTCTTATAAAATATCTAAGAATAAGTGAGGTTTCAAATAATAGTTGGCATGTTAAAACACCTAATTTGTTCAGGAGAATAACTATTCCCAGTATGTTCTACTTAATAGGTACTCTCATTTTAATATCATCCACTAACCACTTTAAACTGTTGAAAATAAAGGGAATCTAGCAGTATTTAAGTTAAATGCATATGAATAGTCTTACTACAGGAATAGAAATTATATATTATCATTTAAAACTTAGGGATAATTCTTCAAACTCTTGTTGCTCTGTAGTCACCAATAGAATCCTCATTTACTCTTCTACCATTATATAAAACACAGATGATTCTCAAATACCTTTTTTTTTTCTCAAGACAAGGTTTTCTCTGACAGTCTGACAGATCCACCTGCCTCCCAAGTGCTAGGATTAAAGGCATAAGCCACCACCACCTGGTATGACAGATACAAATCTTAACTTACTGTAAACTGAAAATAAATATATAAAACGGCAGCCTACTAATTTCTTACTATTTTAAAAAGTCAAACTGGGCTGAAAGGGTGGCTTAGTGGTTAAAGATACTGACTACTCTTCCAGAGGTCCTGAGTTCAATTCCCAGCAACCATGTGGTGGCTCACAACCATCTATAATGTGATCTAATACCTTTTCTGGCATGTGGTGTACATGCAGATAGAATATCCATAGACATAATAAATAAACAAACAAACAAAACATTATAAATAAATAAAGTTTAAAATCTAACCAATAATTTTATCTGACTTTTGTGTCTAATGAAAAGGCTCACGGGCCTGGGGAAATGGCTCAGCTGTTAAAAGCACACTCTCTTTTATAGAGGACCCAAGTTTGTACTCAGCACCCAAAGCAGTTGGCTCACAACCAACTGCAGCACCCTCTTCTGGCCTCATTGAACACCTACACTCCTATATACACATGATAAAAATGAGATGGAGCTGGGTATGGTGACTCACCCCCTCAGTCCCAGTACTCCAAGGCAGAGGAAGGCTAACCTCTGTAAACTGGAAGCCATCCTCCTCTGCATACAAAATTTCAGATCAGCCGGGGTGCATAGTAAAAACCAGTCCGAAATAACAACAGAAATGTATGAGCTAGTTCCGTGGGTTAAAAGTGCTTTCTGCAAGCACAACAACCCCGAGTTCAAATTCTGGTACCCACATAGTGGAAAGAGAAAACCAGTTTCACGAGTTGCCTTCTGACTTTCCTCAGAAAGTGTCTTCATGATACATGAGCAAGTGTGCACTCACACTAAAATATTAAAATGTTAAAATAAAATTTCCGGTCTTTCAGTAAGTCATAACTTTACAAGTCACTAAGGTAAGAAGAATCTTTTCTATTGTTTTTTGAATAGAGAATAATCATCCTTTGCCTTTTAAATTTCACCAGGCGATCTCCAACAGCATCTTCAAGCAATGTTCATATTACTCCGCCCAGAAGACAACATAAGGCTGGTAAGTTAACGACATCATAATTTTCTTCCTCAAAAGGCTGCCTAAAATAATAGCTAATATTAAAGTTATTTTTTTTGTTCAAACATAATGCTTGGACCTAGGTGGAATAGAATAAAGAACAGCCTATCCCCACAGTCCAGCTGAGAATTTAATTATTGTAAAACATACTATAAATTGAGGTAAAATACTCTGGCTCAAATTTGTTGTTAATCGCTAGTTTGTAAGTTATTCTCCATAACAACAGCTAAAGTTCAGAAAAAGGAGAGAAAAACTGGAAATTTGTCCTAGTTGGGGAAGGCCATGGAACTGGAACAGTTATTAAAAGATGATGAGATTAAGTCGACAAATTCTAAATAAGTACAAAGCTTAATCAAAAGCAATATAGGAAGGGGCAAGGTATGAGTGAAATAAGCAGCAGCTGTTGCTGACCTCAGAGTCAGGAGACTTGGCCTCAAGTTCTTGTTAATCATGTGATATTAGACAAGCTACCTTAGGCTGTCTTTGCCCTTTTCCTCATTTCCGAACTACTTTCACAGTTGACAGGATTAAATAGGCACCTGAAGAAGTGTGAAATGGGGACCGAATGTGGTGGCTACACACCCTTATCCCCAACACTTGGGAGGCAGAGGCAGGCATATTTGTGTGAGTTCAAAGCCAGCCTGGTCTACATAGTAAGTTCCAAGACAACCTGGGGGGGGGACAAACAAACAAACAAACATGTGGCTTATTCACATTTGTATTTGTATCTGATCCCCTAGGTAACCATAGAGCCAATCAGTACTTTATGAAGCGTTGTGAAATACAATTTTTTTGAGCCAATAAATAAAATGAACCAGCTACAGTATCTAAGGAAGATTCCCTAGAAGCTAATACAGAATAGATAGGAGGAAGTACACTAGGCAGTTACTGAAGTTATCCTCTAGGCTTAGCCTACGAGCATATTAAATTCAAATAACTATTGTACACTCTGTCTGAGAAGAGATGTGAGAAGTAATGTGCGAGGCTGCCTGTGGGTGCTGGTCAAGCCTCTGAACCCTCTAGACTCACTGAGTCCGCATTTGCTTTACTTTTAAAGTTCTGTTAACTTTTCTCTCAAATGCTGATTCTGCTCAGTGTGAGTACATGCACAAGAATGTACACATAGACATGTAGAGGCCAGAAGTTAATGTTGGATATCATCTTCCTCACCAACTCTCCATTTTAATCACTTTCTTCCTTTATTCACTATTAACTGATTGATTGATGCACACTTTTTCTTAAAATTTTTAAAAAGATGTGTGTGGCATTGACATGTGTTCAAGTACACTCACCCACGTGGGCCATGTAGAGACAAGAGGTTGATGTTAAGTGTCTTTGCCACCACTCTCCACCTTAATTTCTTTTTTGAAATAAGGTAACTCGCTGAGAGTTTACCTGTTATGCCATCTTCCCATTGTCTGCATTTTCAAAAGGTATTTTATGTGTCTAAGTATGTGCATTTGTGTGTGCATGAAAGAGTAAGTAGGGCAAACATGCCACATGGAGGCCAGGAGTTGGTTTTCTCCTTCCACTCTAGAATCCAAGGACTAAACTCAGATCATCAGGTTTTCACGCCAAGCAATTTTACAATATGAGCCACCATATTGCTGACATCTGCATTTTTTTAATATATATATTTCTCAAATAATTCTTTTAAAAGCCAACGATAGCCAAGCAATGGTGGTCCACACTTTAATCCCAGCACTCAGGAGACAAAGACAAGCAGATCTCCGAGTTCAAGGACAGCCTGGTCTACAGAGTGAGCCAGGACAGCCAGGGATACATGGGGGTCAGGGGAACCCAGCTATGAGGCACCGAGCATGGTTTTTATAGCTTTAGTGCTCTAAAGCAGTGGTTCTGAGACTTTAGGGTATATCAAAATCACCTCCAGTTGGGTTCTTGCAGGCTGCTGGGGAGGTGTGGGAGAAGGGGAGAGATAATTTACATTTTTAGCAAGTTTCCAAAAGATGCTAATCACACTTTGAAAACAACTCTACTAAAGCCTGTTGTATACTTACCACAACAAAAGCCAGTATCAGTAGTCACTTGTACAGGCTGTGTATTTGCTATGAGAGCTTGTTGTTGTTGTTGTTGTTGTTGTTGTTGTTGTTGTTGTATGGGGTTTTTGTTTTTTCCACTCCGTCTTGCACTTTATTATCGTTGTCTCAGGCCTTGACTGCATACTTGTTCAGTGGGTACAGCCAGTCCTGCTGCTGCTTCTTGGTCTTCAGCTTTTCCTCGTGTTAGGTGAGCCGGGCGCGTGGCTCTACGCAGGTCCAGGGGCTTGTATTTCTTGACCTTGTAGAATTTCCTGAGGTTTTCTTCTTGAGTCTGGTTAATAATAGTGAAGACTCGGGCAATGGATCTGGAGAGCTTAGACGCAGCGCCACCTGTCACTTTGGCAATGAAGCTGGGACAATTCCACCTTCAGATTGTCCAGTTGTTTCAACAGCTCCTCCTAATTCTTGCTGCGCAGGTCCGGAGCCTTAATCTTGACCATTTCAGCATTGTTCATGGCTGAGGCCGCCTGGTTCAAGAGCTATGAGAGCTTTTGAACATGGTATAGTATGGGAAAAGCTAAACCTAAGGATGCTATCGTGGGTTTTATCTTTTTCTCATTGAAAACCTTCTAGAGTTTAGTTTGGACCCTTAAATATAAAAATAATTTCCCATATGAATCTTGAAAGACTGAAGGATAAGTTAGGAAGGCAGCATTGAGGATTAAAACCTCTTCCTACTAAAGTATGTAGCCTCAACTGAAAGTAAGTAGTATGTGTTACGTTTACAGAATAGAAGTTCAAAACAATTAACTCATGCCTCTGCATTCAAACTACAAGCCATTTTACAGTTATTTTTAATTGTTCCATAGTTACTATGTTTCAGATTATTGAGTGAGTCATTTTTAGGAAAATGAGTAAAGGCATTGTATGACTGTGCACAAATTAGCACTTTGTAACTGAAAGGGGCGTTTGTAGACCCACAGCACAGGCTTTTGTCTGGAGTTTATTTGGAATTCTAAAATTCTTATCTCAGCACTTGTACATAAGGTTAAAAGTTGGATAGTCAACTGAAAATCCTGCTTTTTTGCTCTTTTTCTTCTTAACCCAACCAAAACCTACTTTTTGCTTAAGCATTGAAAACAACAAACAAACAAAAACCAATGTTCTCCTGTGGAGGAGTCCTGCTTGCCAAGTGCAGACATGAATGGTTTTATAGTGCTCTTCCTTATTATCAAACACCACTTAAAAATCAAATGAGAAATCCATGAGTTTCAGAATATTTACAGTAGCCTCATAAAGTTTTTACAAAAGCTAAGAACTTGGCAGGGTAATTTAAGAAAATTAAGGTTTCCTGATTTTATAATATGTTAAAATTTTCAGCAATGAAAATGAATTTACTTTTTTCTGAAAAATAAGTGTATTGTATGGGATTTGGTTTGGTTTTTCAAATCAGACAGTTAAAAAAGGAATGAAGATGAATAACCGCATCCTTCCCTCTGAGAAAAGCTGTTTGAATGAGCACCTCTGCATCCTTCTTGTATTTGCATGGGGTCAGGTGTAGGCGGCTTAATTTTGTTTTGTTGTTTTGCAAAAGTACAAGACATAATGTCTTCCAGCCTGTTTATTGTGGATGTCTTACCATGTCAGTAGATTAATCATGGATTTGGTAAGGCGTTATTGACCGACCGTGCTGGGGATCAGACCCAGGGTCCGTTTTGCTTCCTAGATAAGTGCTCTGAACCATATCTTTAGCCTTGGTCATAGTTTTCAGTGATTCTACAGAATATAAGTTATAGATTTTTTTTAATTTTATAACCTGATTTTTTTTTATCCAGACACTTCCTCAGACTCTTAAAGACAGTGTTCTTTATTAATGTCATATCTAAAGTCTATCTTAATCTTAGCTACTGATTTTACTTTGTTCTTTTGGCCAGAATTTAATGTTTACATACTTTTGAAACCTTCTTTCTGATGGATCAGGTGAGCTGCTTGTCTAGACAGTGTATCTTTACAATCCAGCTTCCCTGAGGACAAATACTGCATGCAGAGGCAAGGTCCGGACTCGTGATGAAAATAAATTTAAAGCAAAAGTGTGGTGTGTGCTCAGAAAAACTATTTTCAACAGTTAGATGGTAGAGATGAGAAAGCCTCTTGTGCAAGATAGATCTGTGAACTGCTTAGCTTAGTTTCAGCGTTTTAAGTTGGACAGAGAGTTTTAAGATGATCTTTTGAATGATGAGCTCTTGATACTATATGTTAAGTATTAAAAACACAGGCACTGAATATCACTTACCAAAATGTCTTGGTGCCCACCTCTAGTTTGGCCAGATATCAAACATTATATTTAGAAAGCTTTTTTGTTCTTTAATCAGCTTTGAGTTAGCCAACCAGTTGCAACTAATTGGCATATGAACTGTCATAGAAACCTAAAGAAATGGCGTAGTCTATATAGTGCTTGCTGAACAAACCTGAGGACTTGAAATTTAAAGGAAAAAAAAAAAGCTGGTATTATAGTTCATGCCTGTAATCCAAGCACTGGAGAGGCAAAGGCAGGGGATCCCTGGGCTTGCTGGCCAGCCAGTCTACCCAAATTGCTGAGCTCAAGTTTTGGAAAGAGAGCCTATCACAGAAAATAAGACAGAGAATAATTGGGAAGACACCCAGTGTTGACCGCTGGCCTCCACATACATAGTGCACACAGACATATGAACATAGTATACTCATATATATCTACACACAGAGATAACTAAAGGAAAATGAGCCAAGATTTTTTTAATTTGTCAGAATCACCATTCAGTTGTTTCTATGCCATTTATATTTGCAGATAAAAGTGCTTTTAACACATTTGAGAAATTGAACATTTAGTTTAAAGATTGCTAAGGCATGCTCAAGTTTAAACATGTGGTAAGATCTGAAATCCTGTTTATAAGAAATCCTGGGCCTGGAATATACAGTTGATAGAGTGCTTATGTAATGTGTATGATGCCCTGGGTTCCACCTCCAGCACCATATAAACCAGACATAATAACACTTGCCTGTAATCCTTGCACTGGTGGAGATCAGAAGTTCAAGGTGATTCTCCTCCCAGGCTACATAGCAAGTTTGAGGCCAACTGCTAAATCTGATAACCTGAGATTGATCCCAAGGCCCCACATGGTCAAAGGAGAGAACCATCCCCTACAGGCATGTCTCTGACCTCCACTTGTGCACTATAATACACACACATCATTCATGTGCACACAATTAATTTTTTAAACCTGACTTCATCTGCACCAGATTCTCTGGTTAGAATAACATGTATGGGCCAGTGAGATGATTCAGCTTGGTGCACTTTTCAGCCTGGCAACCTGAGATCTATTCCCAAGACCCAGGAGGAAGGAGAGAACCAACTTCTGCACATTATCCTCTGACTTCTTTACACCCCTCACACACACTAAATAAGTAAATAAATGTAATTTTAAATGTAATGTATGCTTTGAATGTTTTGTAAGGAAATCCAGAGCTGCCTCCCAGTCCACCTCATGTGTATTCACTGCTATCCATAGCATTGTGTGATTAATGTTCCTCAGTATCCGTTGACTAACTCTTTACTATGATCCATTTAAATGTTAGTTCCTCTTAGCTTCTCACACTTGATTTTGAAACTTTTCCTGTGAATTTAGCATCAGAATGATGGCATTTTATTCTGATTGGGTTCTTACAAAGAAGCTTTAATGTAGCTACTTTGCTGTTTTTATTTCCCTAGCTTTTCTTAGGAACATCAGAACAGAGACATAAAGCTAAGTACATAACTTAATTGGTAGAATGTTGCCCAGCGTCCTTGAAGCCCTGGGTTCCATCTCCAGCACCACAGAAACTAAGCATGGTAGTAAGCACCTGTAATCCTATCCCTTGAGAAGTGGAGGCAGAAGGACCAGTGAAGGGTTATCCTTGAATATAAGATAGAAGCTAGCCTGGGCTACATGAAACTGTCTTTATTTAATTTAATTAACTTATTTGATTTTTGAGACAGTAATAGTAGAGCATACATTTCACAAGAAAGAGAGCATGTCTCCCTTCACCATTGCTCTCTCAGCTCATGTGCCAGCACTGTATATGCAATGTATGTATAGCAGATATTTCCATAAGTGTTGACTGAAATCCATTTTGCTTTGTTTTTATGACTAAAAAATTTTCCAGACAATCGAAGTAGAAAATATATCCCCGTAAATATATGACTCAGTTTTAGTAGCCATAACTCTTTGCCTGGTTTCTTTCATCCATTCCTCCTCCTTCCTCTTTTCATTGGAATATCTTAAAACAAGACTCAGGCACCATGCCACTCCACCTCAAGCCTTTAGAGGCTCAGTAACCACACTGCCATTATAACACTAACAGGTAAGTAAGCCCAGGATTTCACCTAAGTCCTTATTTACATTCAGTTTTCTGAAGGTACTTTGAATGAATAAGCAGTAAATTAAAACCTTTAAAAACTAACAAGTTTCTGAAAAAGGAATTTTTTTTTTTTTTTTTTTTTTTGGTTTTTCGAGACAGGGTTTCTCTGTGTAGCCCTGGCTGTCCTGGAACTCACTTTGTAGACCAGGTTGGCCTCGAACTCAGAAATCCACCTGCCTCTGCCTCCCAAGTGCTGGGATAAAGGCATGCACCACCACCGCCCCACTGGAATCTTTTATTGTAGAAAGCAAAGAACAAACTGAGGCAGAGGCAGGAGGATCACTCTGAGTTTGAGGTCAGCATAGTCTATATTGTAAATTCCAGGACAGCCAGAACTACATATACAGACTCTATCTTAAAAATAAAAGAAAAAAACCCGCAAACCTTTAAAGGACTAAAGAGAGTGCTCTTCCATTAAGAACACTGACTGCTCTTGCAGAGACCCCAGGTTCAGTTCCCAGGACCCACGTAGTGACTGACAACCATCTGTAACTACAGTTCCAGGGGATCTGATGCCCTCCAATGGTTCCAGGTGGGCATGAGACGCAAATACGTGCAAGCTAAACATTCATTTGTACACATTAAATAAAATAAATTAATCTAAGAAGAAGATGACATTGCAGCACAGGCCTGTACTTTCAGAATTCAAGAGGCTGAGGTAGAAGGATTTCTGTGAGTTCAACCCTGGTATATCTAGCAAAACTCTATCTAGAAAATAAAATAAAATAAAGGAGACACCCCTGAAATGGCTTCCTTCACCGTATAACATGGTAAACTGAATTCAATCCCTGGAGCCTACATGAAGGTGGAAACTCCACAAAGTTGTCCTATGACTTTTACACTTACACAAACACATATCTACATATACATACAAACAAACATAATAATAATAATAAGTAAATCAGAAGTAAGAGAGGGGGAAAAAATCCCCTTTGTCTTAGTGTTTTACTATTGTGAACAGAAACCATGACCAAAGCAAATCTTATATGGATGATATTTAATTGGGGCTGGCTTACAGGTTCAGAGGTTCAGTTCATTATCATCAAGGCAGGAGCATGGCATGATCCAGGCAGGCATGGGGCTGGAGGAACTGAGAGTTCTACATCTTGTTCTGAAGGCAGCTAGCAGAAGACTGATTTCCAGAGGGGAAGATTAATCTGTTAACACCTTTGTGCCAAATTAACTTAATAGATAGAATTGCCTACATTATTGAATCATTATTGAAATCTAGGCTGAATTCCAGACAAGCAAACCACTAGACTATATTATATACTCTTTATAAATACATTTTTCTGGACTGTTTGCTTCAGCCAGTCAAGCAATAGGTTCTTCATTCAGACTGACCTCCTGTTTCAAACCTTTGCCTGCTTCTCAGTAGTTCATTCGTTCCTGTAGTCAATGTGGATTCAATGTAAATACTTTGTGCTTTTCCTCTCAAAATCTTCACTATAAACTTGTGGTTTGAGCGGAAAATGTTTCCTATGGGCTCAAGTATTCAAACACTTGGTCTCCAGTTGGTGCTTAGTTTGAGAAATCAGTAGAGCCTTGCTAGGGGAAGTTCATGGGGAGCAAGCTTTGAGGGTTTATAGCCTCACCAACTTCCAGTTTGCTCCTTGCTTCCTGCCTGAGGATAGAAATGTGATAGCTTCCTGCTCTAGCTAACCGCTGGTATACCTCCCCTACCATTATGAACTCTTCTTCTGGAATCCTTAACCCAAATAAACTCTTCCTTCTAGAAGTTGCCTTGGTTATGGTGTTTGATCATAGCAACAAAAAATAACCATTACAATATGTTTTCACAAGGAGGCCCAGCAGGTGTGTTGCCATTTGCTGTCTCACTTCCCTGCAGGTGATTGAAAAACTTATCCATAGATAAGGCCCTTCTCTGGTTAGCATCTGTAGTGGTTCAATAGGCCTTAGATTTCAGAGAACCCTCAGTACCAAGTTTTAACTTAAAATGGTTTAAGTGATTTTTGTTGAGGATAGGCCAGGGTGATCATATATCACTTAGGAGATGGTGGAGAATAAGAAACCCAGTTAAATGTTAGGGATTATCCAGTAGAGATGATGTAGACTTCTGATAAATAAATTTAGTGGAGGTTCTTGCTCAAGTTTAATTTTACAGAAAATTGCACAGACAGATCTAGACAAAGTATAGAAGCCTGACTAAAGTTTGGTGAAACAAGTAATCTTTACTAAGAAAAACAAATTTGGTAAGAATGGATATTACCTTACCCCAAAGCTTGTAGAGACAGATAAGTACGTATAGATGCATAGACTGTTTAAGAGATGTACATATAATATATTGATATATTTTATAAAACATTATGTATACTTTATAATATATGAATACTCTCTATATATTTCAGTAAAATATACATCTATAGCATTTTGAGTTTGACCAACATAATGTATATTTATAGTGACTTACTTGTATATTTTTATTTTTTGTTGAAAATAAATTTTTTCATGCAATATAGTCTGATTTACATACAATATAGTCATGGTTTCCTCTCTCTCATCTCTATACCCTCTTTCTGTCTTTGAAACAAACCAAAATAAACAAAATGAAACAACAATGAAAATGCACAAGAAACAGACACATACACACACACACACACACACACACACACACACATACAAATCTGTGATAACACAAAATCGGAAACCGTAATACACAAGCAAAAGTAAGGTTAAAAGACAAACCAATGCTGGGCAGTGGTGCGCACTCCTTTAATCTCAGTGCTTGGGAAGCAGAAGCAGGTGGATTTCTAAGTTCGAGGCCAGCCTGGTCTACAGAGTGAGTTCCAGGACAGCCAGGGCTACACAGAGAAACCATGTCTCTGAAAACCAAATTAAAAAAAAAAAATCAACAAAGTAATATTGAGACCCCCCTCAAAAAAAAAAAAAATCTCCAAAAAAACACTGTTGAGTTCATTTTGTGTTGTCCATCTACTGCTGGGTATGAGGCCCATCTTAAGTGTGGTTTGTATGCCCAGATTCTAAAAAAACAACATAACAGGTATTATTTTATCTCTCTCCAGTTAATTTAGTATTACATCAAAGATTTTATAGTTACTATAAGGGTTGAAATTTGAATTTAGGTCTCCCAACTTTTGATACCCTTGCTATGAGATGCTGGTTTAAAAGGGGAAAAAAAGATTAAATGATTTAAAATTTCTCTAAATTTTTTGTTTCTTTGTTATCTGTTAACCTCAGGCTGTAAGACTGGAAAGTACTTACCAAAATCGAACACGCTATATGGTTGTGGTTTCAACTAATGGTAGACAAGACACTGAAGAAAGCATTGTCCTGGGAATGGATTTTTCTTCTAATGACAGGTATGATACCATAAAAAATGGGGAAGAGGCATGAAAACTACTTTTTAAGAGAAATACTTTTAAAATAACCTGTAGCCGGGCGTGGTGGCGCACACCTTTAATCCCAGCACTTGGGAGGCAGAGGCGGGTGGATTTCTGAGTTCGAGACCAGCCTGGTCTACAGAGTGAGTTCCAGGACAGACAGACAGGGATACACAGAGAAACCCTGTCTCGAAAAACAAGAAAGAAAGAAAGAAAGAAAGAAAGAAAGAAAGAAAGAAAGAAAGAAAGAAAGAAAGAAAGAAAGAAAGAAAGAAAGAAAGAAAGAAAGAAAGAGAGAGAAAGAAAGAAGAGAAAGAAAGAAAAGAAAGGAGAGAAAGAGAACCTGTTACAGTTATTTAAGCTATTGCAAAAGTGTCTTGTATAATTAAGCTTTTAAAATTCAAGATAAAGTGGGACTAGAAGGTAAGAGGGTGAGGTTTGTGCATGTGTGCTTTATCTTTTTGAGACAGGATCTCTCTGATGCACCTCTGCCTCCCAAGTGCTGGAACTAAAAGTGTGAGCCACTAAACCCAGTTTGCATTCTTGATATATGTCTTGATCACTGTTCTGTTGCCGTAAATAAACACCATGACCACAACATTTACTTTTAAAAAAAGCATTTATTGAAGCTTGCCTACAATTTCAAAGGTTTAGTCCATTATTATCATATCATGGCAGGGAACATATTAGTATGCAGGCAGACATGGTACTAGAGAAGTAGCAAAGAAAATGGTTAACATATATGTATGAAGGTATCACAGTGAAGCACATTATCTTTTACAGTGAATACATGGTAATGAAATTTTTAAGTTAAAAAACAGCTCATGACAACCTGAGGAGATAGATCAAGTACCTGAGTTCAGTTCCGAACATTGGTAGAAAATCTAGGTACAGCAGTATGTGCCTATAATCCCAGCAGTAAGGAAATGGAGACAGAGTAATCAATCCTGGGACTTGCTGTGACCAGCCAAGGAGCTAGCTTAGCCAAATCTGTGAGAGCCGAGTTCAGTGAGAACCTGTCTCTAAGGTGAAGAGCAGTAGAGAAAGACACCCAAGGTGACCTCTGGCCTCCAAATGTACCCCATAAAAATATGAACGCATGTACACACACAAATCAAGGCATAAAACTAGGAAATAAGTTCTGACCATGATCTTTAGAGGCAGTGACACTTGGTGAAAATCTTTGACTATTTCTAACTTACTCTTATTCTTTACCTTTCTCTTATTGTTAGGTACTAATGATAATAATTAAGCAAATGAAAACATAGCTCTGGGGTAATGTTTTTTTCTCCTGCCAATCTATTCTTTCAATCAGTAATGCTCTACTTTGATAATCCAAGGGCACATACCTTTCTTGGTAATATACCACTGGTCTTGGGTTCGAAACTTATATGTACTTTGCTTTCTGTAATTAAAGATATCTCAGACAGACTCCAGATCATTGTGGTTATTATTGGGAGGAGCTGGGTCTATATCCTTAAGGCTTCAGGCTTTATGGTTGTATTTCTCTACTGTTTCTGAAGAACCTTTGAGAAACCTGTGGAATGTGGCTGCTAAGCAGATCTTTACACTCTGAGATAATAAGCCTCAGGAAATCCTGCCAGATGTCTCAAACCATGACTTCCTGGTTTAGGACTAGAATGGAATTGTGCAATAGCTAGGGGCGTGGCCCAGGCCTGGGGGAATTTATACACACAGGCACACGCACACACTCACAAAGCCCTGGGTTTGGAGGAAGGGGTATAGATGACAATGATTGTCCTTCCTATTTGGGGTTGGGGGGCAGGGAGATCTTAATATCTCTAGAAAGTATCTTCCAAGATCTTTGTTTACTCTAGTTTGTACATAGAAGTAGTCTTGCTTTGCTCTGTGTTGCTGCAATAAAACACTGACCAAAATGAACTTGGTGAGATAGCTAAGAGGTAAGTGAGCCAGCTGCCAACCCAACAACCTGGGTTCAGTTCCCCAGACCCTCCTAGTGGAACAAACCAACTCAAGTTGTCTTCTTCTAGCCTCCAGCATGCTACCCCATGTACACAAAATAAAATAAAATAAAAATTTTTTTAAGTTTGGGAGGAAAGAGTTCAGCTCATAGGTTATAGTCCAACATCATGGGGAGCCAGGGCAGGAACCTCAAGTCAGGAACTAAAGCAGAGATGCTGACAGGCTTGCTCCCAGGCTCACATGTATAAAGTAGTTCTTATACAGCTCAGGCCCACCTGCCTAGGGATGGCACTGCCCACCATAAGCTGCCTCCTCCTGCATCAATTAGCAATCAGAAAAAATGCCCCATAAACCAGCTGAAAGACAGTCCAATCAAAACCATTGTGCTTTAACTGAGCATCCTTTCCCTCTTCCCAGGAATGACAAGCTAGGAGGGAAGAGACAAAAGTCAACTTGGAAAATGAGTTCTGAGCTTATAAAGATCACAAGGCCAAAGTTGTGAACATGTATGCCAGTTACAGCATTTAATTATATGCTCTGAATTTACAGAGGCTTAGCAACCACTTTTAGGAAGCTTTCTCTTGCAGTAGCTTCTAGTGTTTTACATAAGTAACAGCCCTTTTAGTAAGGAAATATTCATTTTTTGAGAATGGTGGCATGCTCCAGTAATCCTATCACTCTAGAGGCAGAGGCAGAGGCAGAGGCAGAGGCAGAGGCAGAGGCAGAGGCAGAGGCAGAGGCAGAGGCAGAGGCAGAGGCAGAGGCAGAGGCAGGAGAATTGCCAAGGTGAGGCCAGCCTGGTCTATGTAGTAAGTTCAGGACACCCAGTCTTATATATAAGACTGTCTCAAGGATGAGGAAGTAGGGAAAATACCTACCTTTCCACATTCTATGGAAGTTTATGACCTCTGATTTGGACTTTTACCTATGTGGGCCTATATTGTCAAGTACATTTGCCACTTGACACTGGCTATTTAAATAAGTAAAGATTAAAATAATGATATGTAAGAAAAAATTCTCATTCATAACTAGTCAAGTTTCAATTACTTTCTTAGTAGTCATATGTGATTAACAGTTCCCCTGTGGGACAGTATGGTTCAGTTAAACAGAATTGCTGTGGCTATATTTCCTTTGTTCAGTTCCCCTTGACCCCTCAGTTGAAAACCCTGTAGAACAGGAACTAGCAGTGCATGGAAACTGCTGAGGCTTCCCCCGGAGGCTGGAGGCAGTAACTCTGACTCTCACTCTGAGTGTTAGCCATCCGATGCCAGGGCAGACACTTTCCATGGGTGACTGGTAATTTATCCTCAGCAAACCACATCAGTTTGTTCTAATGATCCTGCCTGCATCATACCAAAAGATTCCATTCCATTAACAAAATTTTAGTGTCTAGAAAACAAACTGGGACATGAAGAGCTAAAGACATAAAATCTTGTTATGTCTTCTGTTGAGCAAGCCTGTTTTACAGTAAAAGAAGTGCTGTTGGCTTCAGAATGCTAGTGCTCAGTTACTCTTAAAGGAATTTATTATATTATTTTATATGCCAGAATATGAAAATGTTTCAAAACACCATTAAGTCAAAAGTAGAAGACAGATTGATAAATACAAGTAGTGATACTGTAGCCAATTTATTTAGCTTATATGAGAAGTATATTGTAGTTTTAAGTGACAAAGTTTCCTATTAATACAGTTTAAAGTTGTTTTCCAAAATACAGTGCATATGCCTCAGGTTATAAAACAGCAGAGCTTTATGGTCTGGTATTTGTTTGTTGCTCCCCAGATGTTTTCTTTTGAGAGAAGTTCTCACTGTGAAGCCCAGGATATCCTTGAACTCAGGCAGCACCTTCAACAGTTTTCCTTTGGTATTACTGATGCTTTTAAACTGTTTGTATCTTGCTGCCTGACACCCTACATCTCTTTCAGATGCATTAGAACACCTATTCTAGGTTAATATTTGATGTTAATTTTATAATAAATTAACATGTTATTTCACTTTAAAGATTTTAAATCTTTGGCCATTTAGTAATGAGTTAATTAATCTTCGCAAGTTTGTATATTTACTAAAGATTTATTTCTTACCTATTTTAAATTTTATTTTATTATGCTTAAATAGGATACATGGCATTGTTTCACTTTCTCTGAATTTGTTAAGGTTTTCTTGTTTGTATACCGAGAGGTTTCCATGGGCTGCTAGTGTTTAGGTGGAATTTTATCCTATGGATATCTGTTAAGTCCTTTTGATGTATTATGTCTTGTAATTCTGATGTTTCTGTGTTTACGTTTTTTGGGGGGTGGGGGGTTGGTTCTAGACAGGGTTTCTCTGTATAGCCCTGGCTGTCCTGGAACTCACTTTGTACACCAGGCTGGCCTTGAACTAAAAAATCCGCCTGCCTCTGCCTCCCAAGTGCTGGGATTAAAGGCATGCGCCACCACGCCCAGCTCTATGTTTATGTTTTGTCTAGGTGACCTGTCTATTGGAGAAATGTAGTGTTGAAATCACCTATTCTTTTTTTTTTTTTTTTTTTTAGAAATTTTCTTTATTTACACTTCAAATGTTATCCCCTTTCCTAGTTTCCCCTCTGAAAAACCCCTATCCCCTCCCACTTTCCCCAACCCACCCACTCCCATTCCCAGTCCTGGCCTTCCCCTATACTGGAGCATAGAACCTTCACAGGACCTAGGGCCTCTCCTAGAGCCACATGTCCCATCATGTGTTTTCTTTGATTGGTGGATTAGTTCCAAGGAGTTCTGGGGGTACTGGTTAGTTCATATTGATGTTTCTCCTATGGGACTTCAGACCCCTTCAGCTCCTTGGGTACTTTCTCTGGCTCCTTCATTGGGGACCTTGTGCTCTGTCCAATGGATGACTGTGAGCATCCACTTCTGTATTTGCCAGGCACTGGCAGAGCCTCACAGGAGACTGCTATATCAGGTCCTGTCAGCAAGCTCTTGTTGGCATCTGCCATAGTGCCTGGGTTTGGTGGTTGTTTATGGGATGGATCCCCAAGTGGGGCAGTCTCTGTATGGTCGTTCCTTCAGACTCTGCTCTGAACTTTGTCTCTGTAACTCCTTCCATGGGTATTTTGTTCCTCCTTCTCCAGTAGCATACATTTTGTGATATTGGATGCACTAAAGTTTGGTGTGCATCTATGTTTTATATTATAATGTCTCCTCGATTCCTTGACTAACTGTTGAGAGAGAGGAAGAGAGAGATTAAATATTTTTCTTTCTCCTGGTTTTTTTTTTTTTTTGAGGGGTGGGAAGACAGGGGGAACAAAAGGGTGCCACTGTATAAACCAGTGCCTAAAACACTCAAATTCAGTCTCTCAGGTGCCTTATACCACCATACCTAGCTTTATTTTAAATCTTTTTAAAATGTTTTTATTTTATGTAAATGGGTGTTTTGTCTGCCTGTATGTCTGTGAACTGTGTGCTGTGTCTATATAGTGCCCATAGAGGCCAGAAGAAGGCATTGGATCCTCTGGAATCGGAGTTACAGACAGTTGTGAGCTGACATGATTCTGGGAACCAAACCTGGTTCCTCTGAAGGAGCAACAAGTTCTTTTAACTAAGCAATCTCTCTAGCCTTTTAAAATCCTTTTTTAATTTTTTAAAATTAAAACCTAACTACACATGTTGGGAGGCCTCCCTTTTCCGAGAAAAAGGGGAGGGGAGGGGAGGAAAGCTGCAATTGGGATGTAAAGTAAATAAATAATTAATAAAAAGGAGGAAACATAATTATATCATTTTCCCCTTTCCCTTTCCTCCTTCTAATCTTCCCTGTGAGGCTAGGTTTTATAACCTACTTTGAAAGATGAAGAGTTTAAAGCTAAGAAGAGTTAAGTAACTAGTCAGATTTTCAGTACCAAAAAGGATTAAATCCAGATATTTGGCATAGTAGATACTTATTGAATAGAAACTAGGGCTGGAGAGATGGCTCAGTGGTTAAGAGCACTGACTGCTCTTCTGAAGGTCCTGAGTTGAAATCCCAGCAAACACATGGTGGCTCACAACCATCCTTAATGTGATCTGATACCCTCTTCTGGTGTGTTTGAAGACAGCTACAGTGTACTTACATATAATAAATAAATAAATAAATCTTAAAAAAAATAATAGAAACTACTATGTTTAGAAACCCTCATATATGTTTTCATATACTTGATCTTAAAACAGGGCAGAAAGATTATTTTGTTCCTCCTTTATAGATGAAGAGACAAACACAAGCACTTAAGTAATTTGTTTAAGACTTCATGGTTTAAAGGCTGAGGAGTGGCTCAGGAGTAGAGAGCTCTGGCCCAGCCTGTGTAAGGCCCTGGAGAAAAGTTATTACTGGTAGAACCAGGTTCCAGAGTCCGTCTGACTGAGAGCCATGATCTTAACTACACCATTCCACTCCCATATCCAGTGTTTTTTCTGCTATACTATGCTGTCTCTGTAGATATATTGGGAAGGAGCAGATGAAGGATCCTTTGGAAAATGTCCAACATACATCCTTAATAAGGGGTAAAAGAGATGGCTAAGCAGAGTATGCATTACTCTTGCAGAGGATCCAAGTTCAGTTCCCAACATCAACAGTGGTTAGCTTACAACTGCCTGTAGTTCTGGCTCAAGGAGACCTGAAGCCTCTGGGCTTCACAGGCATCTGCACTCCTGAACACTTGCCCATAAACAGATGGCATACACATTCATGTATTTTCAAAAAGGGTTTTGTGTGTGAGGTAAGAGTCTTAAATGTCATCCTGACTTGCCTGAAACTTACTGTTATAGAGCAGACTGGCCTCGGACTCACAGAGATCTGTCTGCCTGTGTCCCAAATACTGGAATTAATGGTGTGGGCTACCATACCCGACAAAACTGAAAACTTTAACTATCCTTAAAGAGGAAAAAATGGACAGAAATGATGAAGGTTGTCCAGAGAAGTGGAGTCATGGAGCATACAATTAATTGATCAGGAGTCCAGGGCTTTCTGCACCTACCTGTTGTGCTCGTTTAGAGCCAGTTTCCTTCCTAGGCTGGTGTGTGGCTGAACCTAGGGCAGATCACATATTTTACCACTGAGTTACAACCCCCAGAACCTGAAAAATATTTTAGTATTCCATAGTATGATCAGCCTTTTATTGGTTGTTGACATCCCTATTCTACATTTCAGCAGTGCTAATTCAGTACATAGCATTATTTTGTCAGGTGTGATAGCATGTGCCTATAATCTCAAGGTAGAGAAGGCTGAGACAAGAGAATTTCAAGTTCAAGGACAGTCTGGACTACATAGTCAGACTCTATTAAACAAAACAGGAGGTTGGAGAGATAGCTCAGCAGTCCTCTTCCAGAGGACTCAGGTTCAATTCCTAGCACCCGCATGACAGCTCATAACTGTCTATTACTTCAGTCCCATGGGATCTAACACCTTCTTCTGGCCTTATAGGCACCAGACATACAAGCAGTACACAGACATAGATGCACACAAAATGCACATAAAATAAAAATAAAATTTATTTTTTAGAATCTCATTT
Organism: Mus minutoides; assembly: GCA_902729485.2. Lineage (NCBI taxonomy): Eukaryota > Metazoa > Chordata > Mammalia > Rodentia > Muridae > Mus > Mus minutoides. Next base: position 244,400 of record LR750158.1, on the reverse strand, counting down.
ATACTCATATTCACACACATAAGACCAAGGACTGTTTTATTTAAATTGTATTTTTATTTCTCTAACTTGATAACAAGCCATGACTATTACTTCTGTATATTTTTAGTTCCTTTCCTTTTAAGACTGTTAAGTGTTATTATATTGTTCAGTATATCTTAAAGTTGAATAAATCATTTATTCCAAGATCTTGAGCAACCAGAAATAGTTCTTGACATCATAGTTAGTCCTTGAGAACAGTTATTGTGGTGCAAACAGATAATCCCAGCACTCGGGAGGTGAAGGTGAGGATCAAGAGTTCAAGGCTAGCCTGGGCTACATGAAACTTTGTGACTCCCATCCCCTCAAAAAACAAAGGGATAAAAATCCTTGGAATTGAGTTAGATACTATATGCTGGGCAAAGTCCTACCAAATGCAAGTCAGCAGTGATCAAAGTAATCCTCAGATTATGTACAGGATTAATAGTAATATGATAGAAGTTTTTCTGCTCTAACATTTGTGACACAATTTATTGCTTAGGGCAGTGGTTCTCCACCTTCCTCATGCTATAACCCTTTAATAAATACAGTCCTTCATGTTGTAGTGACACTCTCCCATATACAATTATCTTTGTTGCTACTTTCTAACTTTAATTTTGTTACTGTTATAAATTATAATAGAAATAGCTGTATTTTCTGATGATTTTAGTCCACCCCTGTGAAAGGGCTGTTGGACTCCCCAAAGGGATTGGAGCCACAGGTTGGGAACCACTGCGTCACCATTAGGATAAGCCATTAGGAGTTATCCCTTGTTGAAAGTTAATAAATGATGACTGCTTCCCAGAATAACAGGAGGTAAGTCAGAGATTGTTCTTGTCTTGCAGTAGCACTTGTACCATGGGCTTGGTCTTGCCTCTCTGGAGTGACACCCTCATTCATTTGGATGGTGATGGGTAAGCACTTTCTCTTTTCCCTCCTACAGAAAGCTCAGGGGTGGCTCATCTTAGTCTTGGTGGCTCATTCATTCAGCTGAATGGGAGGCCCGCTGTGGCCAACTGAACTGACATGTCAGCAGCTCAGTCAGGCCCTAAAACTGCCATTTAGTGAAATAAAGTAAAATACAGCTTTCCAGGGCCTCTCACTTCTGTTCTTTTAGGCCATGTTCGGAAGCAAAGAAGTAATGGTTTGTTGACTCACGCTTCAATGTGAACATGTGGGACTGCTCTTGCTGTGTTCTCCCAGAGGGTGATGTGTTCTGTTTCAAATAACCTCCTGCATCCCCTGCCAGCTGTCAGCCCGCTGTATAACCCCTTTCCTGAGCCAGTTCCTTCCAGTCAACCACCCCCACCTCCTGGTGTTTTTAGAATGTGTTCCCAAGAGACAGAAATGTTTGCTCCGGTTTATAAAAACCCAAGTCGGGTTTGCTATGAATCAAAGGCTTCCAAATAGAAATACACATTAGAATACCTTAATTTTACCTAATAGATAAAAATCAATTTGTTGAAGCTTTTCTTTATTTAAATCTATTTTTGAGAATTTTTTTTATAAAAGAAAATATTTAATTGGGCCTAGCTTACAGTTTCAGAGTCTGTTATCATCACGACAGGAAACATGGCAGTGTGCAGGCTAACATGGTGTTGGAAGAGTGGAGAGTTCTCCATCTTGATCTTTTATAGTTAGTCTTCAAATGTCATTTTTATTTTGGCATCAGAGAGAAACAGTTATTGAAACAATATTGAAAGCATTGTTGTTAATATCCACTTATCAGTGAGTGTAGACCATGAGAATTTTGTATATGAGTACTATCTTTATATCATGTCAACCCTTTCTTCAGCTCTAATGTTCCACCACTCCCTTGCAAATCCACAACTTCTTCTTTAGTTATTATTAGTTCATATTTATTCACATATATACATATATTTATATATAGCCTGCTGGGTCCATCTGGTGTTGCTCATATGTGTTTATGTCTAGAAGTGACCACTACAATCCGGTTACTTGGCAGGGCACTTGTCCCTGGAGAATACTTTGATTCACCTCTCAGTTGCCATGTTGAAACTTTTCAGTCACATCCTACTTCTAGTTAACTTCTAGATGACATAGCTGATTGTTTCTTCTATTTAATCAGTCAGTTGTTGTAGCAAACTTGAAATGCCTGACCCTTATTTGTGGACTTTTGTCTGTTCTCTTTTGCTCTTAGTGGGTTCAGCGTATCAACAGATAACAGAGTTCACATATTCAAACCTGTATCTGTGCAAGCAATGTGGTAAGATGGCTTTTGATATCTCTATAAAACTGTGAGTTTTTAAAAAGTTGTTCTATTTTTAAAAAGTTCTTTAATGTTATAAAAACAGTGCTTTCTTAGAGAAGAACTATTTGAAATGATAACAGTTCACTATGAGAATGCTGTATGCGTAGAAGGTGTGTGTGTGTGTGTGTGTGTGTGTGTGTGTGTGTGTGTGTGTGTGTGTGTGTGTTTGTGTTTGTGCACGCATTCATGTGAGATCTGTTTGCATGGTAGCCATGGTTGGAGGTGGCCCAGAAATACAATTTTTAAATTTTCACAATGGAAAGCTTTGTGCATTGGTGAACAAGTGAAATTCAGAGGAACTACTCGGCTCTAGAAGAGATGCTAATGGATTATCAAAGAGCCTGTTAGAACTGTTTCACAGTGACCACACTTAGTGTGAGTACTACATCTATATGTTTTACTGCAATGCACTAGCTTTTAGCTTCATAAGATAATCAGAGATAATCATTGACAGAGTTGCATTATAGATAGATGAACTTTCTTTTAAAATACTAGCAATTGTTTGTGCAATGCAAATAAAACTTAAAGAAACCGTTGTAAATAACCAACCATATATTGACACTTTTAAGCTATTCACTGTGTGCCAGATGTTTTGAATGACTTATATTTAATCATTACACCAGTACTGCAGAGCAGTGTTGTTAGCACCCTATTGTGGATGAGAGAACCGAGGCATTGCTAGGGTTACATAACTGACCTGAGAGTATCTTATTTATTTAGACAGAATAGACTCTTGTTCACTTATCTAGAAAATGATGTAATATAACCAGGGAATAATATGATTTGCAGGTCAGTAGCCTTTAGCTTCTCGAAACTAAGATGTTTCAGTCAGAAAGTGTTCATCATGTGAGCATAAGGGTCTGAATTCAGATGCCAGTGCTCATGTAAAACCAGGCACAGTGTTTATCTGAAACCTTAGTGTCTCAGGGAATTGAGGAAGAAGAGGAACATGCCAGACAGGCAAATCCCCAGAGTTCAATAGCCCACCAGTCTAGCCAAGTCTAGCTCCAGGTTCAATGAGATGCTATGGCCAGTAATTAGGTAGACATCAATAGAGGAAGACACACAACATTGACATCTGGCCTACCTGAGCACACATATACACATGTATACACAAATGTGCAATACACAAACACTCATACCACACATACACAACAAATAAATTTTTGCTTCACATTCTACTGCCTGTTCTATAATAGAAGCCCCGGATACATAGAAAGCAAGCAAAGCAAGAAGTGAATAATCCAGGAAATAATCTAAACCTGCATAACAGAAGTGAATCCTCACTGTCACTGAACAATTACCTTTCTTAGTATTTCATAATTAACTGAGGTGGAACAGTTTTAGATGTGTTTAGACCACATTTATAGATCCCCTTTGACTAATACTCAGAAGCAGTTAGCCTATCTATTCCCATGCATATAGTAGAATGACAGTGCTTTTCAGATATATTTTGAAGAGGAAGACAAAGCAGCCTTAATTCAAGTAATAACCACGGATCAAGAATTGATGTTGACTAGTAATTGTTCTGTTAATTTTTTTGAGGAATATTGAATTGAAAGTCATATAAGAAAAATATTAATGATGAATCAAAGCAGTATTTAGACCAGGTGTTCCTTAACCGGACTATAGAGTTACTATAGTCTCCCATTCCTATATGTAGCCATTGTATCTGGAGCATCTAACACTGAGGTATATTATAGTTGCAGCAGATCTATAGGTATGATTGTAAAGTGTGAATTTCCAAATGAAGAGAGTATGCATGGAATCTCTGGAGTACAATTGAATTTTTCTGAGCATTTGCCTATTTTGAGTAATAGAAAACATCTTAGGGGACTGACAGATGACTGACTCAGTCAGGTAAGTGTTTGCTGCACAAGCATAGAGACTTATTCAATCTGAAATATCTACTTTAAAGCACACACACACACACACACACAAGACTAGAGCCAGGCAAACCTGAATCTAATCACCCTACTAGCTTCACCAAATTGATTAGCTCCAGGCTCATTGAGAAACTCTGTCTCAAAGAAATGTGACTGAGGAGATACCCAACAGTGGCTCCACATGCAGGAGCACACATGCACAAGTACACGTATGCACACACATCCACACAAATGTGTACACATGTATATACCACATGTACACACTTCAGAAATAAAACTACAGGTTATGTTTTTTAAATCCTTTTTTAGTTGGCCAGGCATGGTGGCGTACACCTTTAATCCCAGCACTTGGGAGGCAGAGGCAGGGGGATTTCTGAGTTTGAGGCCAGCCTGGTCTACAGCATGAGTTCCAGAACAGCCAGGGCTATATAGAGAAACCCTGTCTCGAAAAAAAAAAAGGGGGGGGGAAGGGAAATAAAAGGTATTTTTTTTAAATATGTAAGACCTTTGAAATGGCTTAGCAGGTAAAGTCCCTGGCCAGACTGACAGCCTGTGTGTGATCTTAGGATACTCTTGATTGAGGAGGGAGCTAACACCCAGAAATTCACCTCTGGACCCCAATGTTTGCTACTGTGGCACGTGTACCCACTCACACATCTATTTTTTTTTTAATTTTATAGGTGTTATACATTGACTCAATAGTTAAAAATACTTACTGCTCTTGCAAAGGCCCTAAATTCAATTTCCAGCCCTCAAACAGTGGCTCATAATCCTGTGTAACTATAGTTCAAAGGGATCCTTCATCCCCTTCTGACTTCACCAGGCACATATGGTGCACAGACATACATGCAGTCAAATTACTCACACACATAAAATAGTAAAATAAATAAATAAGTTAAATGTTATAAAGAAAATATGTAAAAGAATGGTCATGGAATTCTCTTGCACTTCCTTTTCCTTTAAGAGAAAAACATCAGTTTATAGCCAATAAGACATCTATTTGAGCTTCTGCTATAAGGTAGGTCTTATTTTTAAGCACTGGAGCTAGACCAGTAAACGAAATGTAGAAGGTCCTAGGTTTTGTGTAAGTTACTTCCTAGCATTTCTTTTGTGTGTTTTGTTTACTTTCTAGCAATTCTAGTTTTAAGTGTAAGTAAATAGAAAAAAGATAGTTTTTAGTTTTGTTTACCGTTCTTGGATTTCTGAGTTCAGAGTCAGGAGGTTTAATTTAGTCTCAGTGTATGTAGCCAGAGCTATTCTTAGAAGGCAAGTCGTGTGAATGAATAAATGGTTTAAAGAACTAGGAGACTAAGATAGCAAGAATGGTAAATGTCATTAGATCAGTACTCCCTGAACATCAAAGCACATAGCCCTGTGGCTTAGGGGCATCGGCCTCTGTGGAGCCCATAAAAATCATAGAGAGTAAGTTATCCCATGATTCTGTGCCAAAGAGAAACAAATTTTAAATAGTTAATTGTTGAGATTTTTGTTTGCTAATGACAGTCACAACATGAATCCAAGTATAAGAACCTGAGGCCATAGGTCCTGGACCTGTTTTTCACTGGGGAGTTAGTTGTCAATTCTCTTCCCCTCCCCCAGTTCCTTGCCTTGAGGATGCAAGCAAGATCAGAGACTCTTGACTCCTGTGGAGGGAGGAAATTCTCTAGAAAATGAAACTCTATAAAATTAAAAAAGTAAACAAGTTTAAGATAGAAGTGATTTTTATCCTTTGGTACCCCATAATTCTACAGTGCTCATTTCTAGGCCTATCTTTCAGGTCTGCACTACAGAGTTTGCACAAGGCTTGTGAAGTGGCCAGAATGCATAACTACTATCCAGGCAGCCTTTTTCTCACTTGGGTGAGTTATTATGAGAGCCATATCAACTCAGATCAGTCCTCAGTCAATGAATGGAATGCTATGCAGGATGTACAGTCTCACCGGCCTGACTCTCCAGCCCTCTTCACAGACATGTAAGTTGGCTTGCTGAGGACTGTGGAAGCACATGTCCTAAACAGCAAACTCCTCAGGAACTAACCCTACCCCACATATGTCATACCTAAAGAATAGCCTTCTATCACCTGCAAAGGCCTGAGGAATTTCATTCCTGGGCGCAATGGAGTGACCATATCAAGAATATAATGCTATAAAAATCAGATTCCACTAATTTGACATTTGAATTTGGAGGAATTGACTGTAAAAAGGATCATTAGATAAGTTAACAGCAAGATGCTTTTGAGGGGTTACCTAAGAAATTAAGCTGACTTTCAAAGGAGAACAATTGTTCCTATAGATGAAATCCCCAGTAACAATAGTTGATGTCTTTTCTTTTATCATTTACTGTTGCAACCAAAGCTGTTCATACTCTTTGGGACTGGAGGTACACACTTTTAATCCCAGCACTCAGGAAGCAGAGGCAAGTGGATCTGAGTTCAAGGTCAGCCTGGTCTACAGAGCAAGTCCTAAGCTATCCAGAGCTACATAGTGAAACCCTGTCTCAGAAAAGAAAGATGGAAGAAAGACGTTTCCAATCCCTTTAAAAGAATATCTGGGTTAAATTTATTTCTATTGAGTTGTGGTTTTATTTTAGGCCAAAAATTAATCAAAACATCATTTGATTTAAAAACAAAAACAGGGAGTTGTTGATTCTAGAGCCGTCGTTCCAGTAGACCTAGTCCTTTCAAGCTATCATAGTAACTGAAGAGATAAGAATCTGTGGAAAGTGATCTTCATGATTTCATGTTGTGAAGCTGGTTAGTGGGTTTCAGAGGAATGGATGTTCCATCTAGCTCAATACAGAAGAAAATTCTTCACTGCCAGGGAATAGTAGCACACAGCTCACTTGGGAGACTGAGGCAGAAGGGTTTCAAGTTCTAGGACAGCCTGGACTATATAGAGTAGAACCAATCCCATCTCAAAATAGAGAATAAATATTTCAAATCAGTAAACTGTTTTCCTTCCTGGGTTATATTTTGTTTGAGAAGATGTTGGATTTGTAGCACAGAAGGAATTGCTTTACATTCTTAAGCAAAAACAAACAAAAGTGAAAGATCCTGTCACCCAGTAAACACTCACTGAATTTTAGTTCTTAGGTTTTAAGATGCACTTAATAAATTATCTTTGTAGAAAATGACTAAATGGAGACTGCAGACCAGAGTATCAGTGATGATGTGCAGGCTACTTTTATGTCAACTTGACACAAAGAGTTGTCAAAAGGAAGGAACCTCGATTGAGAAAATGCCTCCATAAGATCAGCCTGAAGGAAAACCTGTAGGACATTTTCTTCAGTAGTGATTGATGGGGAAGGGGCCAGCCCTTCGTGGGTAGTGCCATCCCTGGGCTGGAGTTTCTGGGTTCTGTAAAACAGCAGGCTGAGCAAGCCATAAGAGGCAAGACAGTAAGCAGTGCCCCTCCATGGCCTCTGCATCAGCTCCTGCCTCCAAGTTCCTGCTGTTTTAGTTCCTGTCCTGCCTTCTTTTAATGAAGGACTAGCATGTGGAAGTGTAAGCCAAATGAACCCTTTTCCTCCCCAACTCTTGGTCATGGTGTTTTATCACAGCAATTGTAACCTTAACTAGGACATGGTTATATCTGGATAGAGTGATTTTTTAGTTAGTTTTATTTTCTCTGTATTTTCACATTTTTTCCAGTAGCATCTAAGAGGGGAAAGTGTTTGTGGGCTATAATGCCTTTTCTGTGTCCTCTTCCTACCCAACTTAACTTTAAAAACCTATAAAAGGATAGTGAGAATACAGGAAAATGTGAGCCAAAATATATTTAAGTGTTTACGGCGAACAGTTTGTATTTGTAATCCAAGAGGGGCATGTCCACATGGAGTTCCCCAGTGTACACCTAATATCATACCAGGCTCAGAGAGGAGAAAGACTTTGTTCAAGGTCACATCAACTGTAAGTATCGAGTCTGTCTGGTGCCAAACTACTCCACCTAAGAATGTAAAGGACTCAGAGAAAAACTGCTGAACTGGGAAATCAAACACATGCATGCACACAGTTGCTAAAATCTGTTTTTATCAACACATCTTTTCAGTGGAAAACTGTCCTTACACATTTGCTCCCATATTAGCCTAGATAAGAATTGTCCTCCCAGTCATAACAGCTTGCTGCGAACAGCGCGTGTTAGCTGTGTGCTGTGTGCTTCACGAGAAGCTGAGTGCATAAGCACTGTGAAGCCCTGAGGGTGTGGAGTGCAGCCTGCAGCCTTGGAGATTACCAAGGCTATTTTTGCGGGCAGTGATAAGGCTGTAAGCTGCAGGAACAGGCAGGATGCCTGAAGGCTTAGGCCATGTCCTTTTCTATATAAGGAAATACAGAACAGATACCTTTCTCGAGTAGGTAGGAACAAAGATGGGCTAGAAAGTACTCAAGTTCTCCATAATGTGAAACCGTGCCTCTAGAGAGAAGCATCTAGTCACTCTGAGCCAATGCTTTTCTAGTGGTGAAGAGTCTGCTGCCTAGGCTGATTTCAGAGTAAAGTTCCAAGAGTAGATTTATTTTGTTTGTTTGTTTGCTTGTTTGTTTGTTTGTTTGTTTTGAGGCAGGGTCTTACCTTGTAGCACTGGCTGTCCTAGACATTGCAATGTAGACCAGGTTAGCCTCGAACTCAGTGTGCTAGGACTAAAGCATGTGCCACCATATCTGGCCTTGAGTAATTTTATTTAGAGTCAGAAGGCTAGAAAACAACACAATGCTTTAGGTAGACAGCTAGGTTAGGCTGAGTGGTCTGATTTCCCCAATAATGTATATGATTACCAGTGTATCTTTTAACATATTGTTTCCTTAACTATAAAATTAATATAAAAACTTTACAGAAATGAGCAGGAAGGAAAGGGCAGTAATACACATTTATAATCCCATTACTTGGAAAACTGAAACGGGAGGATTGAAAGTTCTAGGCCAGCCTGGACTACATGGCAAGATCTTGTCTCCAAAAACATAAAAATTTTCACAGAGCTATTCTGAGAGTTGCCATGAAAAGGAAAGTGTTTTGGATAGAACTATTCCTTCCAAATAGCTGACCCCGTACAACCCATTTTGCAATAAAATTTGCCTGGTTGGAGGAAGATGGATCAGCTCTCCTTCTTTCCCAGCTTATAGGCCCACAGCAATGAGTAATCAGAACAGATAATCAGAATGGCATTTTAAGGTCCGGTTCTATTGAGTCACACCACTAGGCTACCCAGATTGGTATTCTAGCTCACTAAGTAATGATATCCAAAGGCACTTGACAGGAATGTGAGATCACTTGATACACCCAGCTCGTCTTTGCTTCTTCATAAATCTGTATATTTATGATGTATTCAAAGATGTTTTAAAATATAGAACCTGTTCAAGTAATTTTTACATGTTTATATTTTATATATATATATATATATATATATATATATTTTTTTTTTTTTTTTTTTTTTTTTTTTTTTTTTTTTTTTTTTTTTTTTTTTTTTTTTTTTTTTTTTTTTTTTTTTTTTTTTTTTTTTTTTTTTTTTTTTTTTTTTTTTTTTTTTTTTTTTTTTTTTTTTTTTTTTTTTTTTTTTTTTTTTTTTTTTTTTTAATGTTCGTTGGTTTGGTTTGGGAGTGTGTTCTTATTGTTAGCTTTGGTTTTTGGTTTTGTTTTAGGAATTGTCTCATTATGTAATACCCACATTGCCTTGAAACTCACTATGTATTTGCCCACAATTTTCATTTGTTTCTGCAGTATAAATAAGAGTAAGAGTAGTAGTTTGGAAACATAATTCAGTGGTAAATTCATTGCTTTGATTAAGTTGTTTACAAAAAAATCACTACTTGTTTATTCTCAGACCAACTGAACGTGAGCGAACAGAAAGGCTTATTAAGACTAAATTAAGGGAGATTATGATGCAAAAGGATTTGGAGAATATCACCTCCAAAGAGGTAAGCAACTTTGAGTCCTCGTTGTTCCAAAGCCAGAAGTGGGATAACAATAGATAGGGAGTTAAAATGGTATTGAAAACACAGAGGAACCTTACAGAGATTGATGCAGTAAGTCTCCTCTGTTTCAGATACGCACAGAGTTGGAAATGCAGATGGTGTGCAACTTGCGAGAATTTAAGGAATTCATAGATAATGAAATGATCGTGATCCTTGGTCAGATGGACAGTCCCACACAGATATTTGAGCATGTATTCCTGGTAAGTTTTAAAACCAGTTCAACTGATATTTTGAAACTAGCTTTGGACTCAAGATGGGAAGGAAAGAAGTTGTTGCTTTATTATATTTAAACAAAATACAACTGGACTGGAAAAAATGGCTCAGTGGTTAAGAGTACTTACTATTTGTGCAAAGGACCTAGATTTAAATCCCAGCACCCACACTACTCAGAGCCATCTGTAACTCTAGGTCCTGGGGATCTGACGCCCCCTCCTGGCCTCTGCAGTTACCAAGCATTCATCTGGTACACAGGAGATCAGGCAGACAAAACACTCATGTAAAATAAATAAATAAATAAATAAATAAATAAATAAATAAATAAATAAATGGAAAAACTTTTCACATAACTAACATTAAAAGCATAGGCTCTATGTTCTCAAGCCTTATTGCTTTCTAGACATTTTACTACATTATTTTACTAACACTGTTATATTATTTGTGCTTTTCACATTATTGACATGTATTGTATGGTAGGAATGTTACATTATGTTTTGCTGCTGCTCAGACCTTCCCAGTGTCTTTTTCAATGGACTTTTGTGTGGATTAAAACTTGAGTGTAAGCCGGGCGTGGTGGCGCACGCCTTTAATCCCAGCACTCAGGAGGCAGAGGCAGGCGGATTTCTGAGTTCGAGGCCAGCCTGGTCTACAAAGTTAGTTCCAGGACAGCCAGGGCTACACAGAGAAACCCTGTCTCGAAAAACCAAAAAAAAAAAACTTGAGTGTAGGGGCTGGTGAGATGGCTCAGCGGGTAAGAGCACCCGACTGCTCTTCTGAAGGTGATAAGTTCAAATCCCAGCAACCACATGGTGGCTCACAACCATCCGTAACAAGATCTGGCTCCCTCTTCTGGAGTGTCTGGAGACAGCCACAGTGTACTTACATATAATAAATAAAATAAATCTTAAAAAAAAAAACAAAAAAAACAAAAAAAAACTTGAGTGTAAGCTGGGCGTAGTGGCGCACGCTTTTAATCCCAGCACTCAGGAGGTAGAGGCAGGTGGATTTCTGAGTTCGAGGCCAGCCTGGTCTACAAAGTGAGTTCCAGGACAGCCAGGGCTATACAGAGAAACCCTGTCTCGGGAAAAAAAACAAAAAAACAAAAAACAAAAACAAAAAAACTTGAGTGTAGTGGAAATATTTATACTAAGAAATTTAGCAAATGCCACAAACCAAGGCTTTCTTCCTCTAGGTTATTTTTGGGGTTTGGTTTTTTTTTTTTGTTGTTCGAGACAGGGTTTCTCTGTAAAGCTCTGGCTGTCCTGGAACTCACTTGTAGACCAGGCTGGCCTTGAACTCAGAAATCCGCTTGCCTCTGCCTCCCGAGTGCTGGGATTAAAGGCGTGCGCCACCACTGCCTGGCTTTCCTCTAGGTTATTAAATATGTCATCTGTTTTCAGAGTCAAGGATGTCAGTTGCCTGTGGTTTCATACAATATATCTAAATAGAATGATTTTTATATCTTTCTACTGAATCTACTTAAGATCTAATACAGTTCATCAGAGCAGATGGGACCTTCTTGTAACAGAAAGTCTGTTGGGCTGTATTTGCTTAGCTATTGTTTAGAGTGCTAAGGATCAAATCCTGATCCTTGCACGTGTTAAGCATGTCTTTTATTGTTGAACTACATCCTCAGCCATGGCCTTTTTAAAAAAAAAAAAAAAGATTTATTTATTATTACACATAAATATTCTACAGCTGACTTCAGGTGCACCAGAAGAGGGCATCAGATCTCATTACTGGTAGTTGTGAGCCACCGTGTGGTTGTTAGGATTTGAACTCAGGACCTTTGGAAGACCAGTCAGTGGTCCACCTGCTGAGCCATCTCACCAGCCCCCAGCCATGGACTTCTAAGCATATAAAGTCATGTCACAGCATCTTGAGCCCTCAAGTTACTTTTCATGATTACCAAGAAGTCAATAACTAAAAATTGTTCTTTGTAGTTCCCATTCAGTGACCTGCAATGCCTCAAGGAAGACACAGAAATGGGTTGAGGGGAGAGAAGATAGGAAGTTCTCTAAAGTTGAAGAGTTCTAATTTCACATGTACATGGTAGTATGAACAAGGTTAACAAGGATACTTAAAAGCAAAGAAAAATGCTAAAATATCATTTTTGTTTCTTCTTCCCATATATTTTTGCCAAATATACTTCAAATGCTTCTTATCCTTATTCATTGAAAGCCCAGTACTATCTATATCCAGCTATGTAACATTTCCAATTTCTAATGAACAGATATGTGAACTGAACTGCTTAGAAGCCAGGAAAAGGGATAGAAGAAGGATAGACACACAGAAACTGACTAAACTGGGTTACTGCACTCTGAACATTCTGGAGTTTATTTTACCATGCAGTCAGATTTGGTGCCAGTGAAAGCTTGACATTGTAGAACATGTTTGCCGCTAGTTTGATTCATATGGACTATAGCTATGAAATTAACTGTGCAAAGCTGAACTGGCAGGAGCTCTTCTTTTCTAGTACTTCTGAGGAATAGGATTACAGGCATATGCTATCATACCCAACTTAGATTTCTTACCTTTTTTATTTTCTTTTTATGTGAATGTATATGCCTGTATATCACGTTGATGCAGAGGCCAGAAGATAACACCAAATTCCTAGAACTAGAATTATAGACAGATGGTTGTGAGCCACCCTGTGAGTGTTAGGAACTGAACCCAGGTCCTCTAGAAAAGCAACAAGTCCTCTTAACCACTGAGCCATCTCTCCAGCCCCTAGAGTTTTTACTTTTAAAGTACACATTTGTGTACTTAGTTTGAAAAAAATCTCTTCAGTTTCACACAGTTTGATTTTCTATGAAAACCAAAAGATTAGACATTTCTTTCCATTGTGAAATTTTAATTTTTGTTTTGTTTTTGTTTGGTTTGGTTTTGGTTTTTTGAGACTGTCTTTCTCTATGTGAGTCTGGCTGTCCTGAAACTTGTTCTGTAGATCAGGCTGGCCTCAAACTCAGAGATCTGCCTGCCTCTGCCTCCTAAGTGTTGGGATTAAAGATATGAATAATTTTCGTATTTAAGGAAATAATTTCCAAATAGAATCCTAAAATTTAACCTTATTCAACATGCAAAATACATGCTTGAAAGGTGTTGTCTAAACATCTTATACTTATTTGGATGGTTTCCTCTCAGTTTGTGCCACATGTCCTATGTCTCTGTCTTCTCCAGTGAGTATATACTTTCCCAGCAATTGGCATGGAAAAAGAGATCTATTCTAGTTTTAATTTGCAGAGTTACTTTTCTCAAAGTTATCTCATTTCATGCATAGTTGCCATGCCTGGAGCTCAACTAGACTTTGAGGAGAGGCAGCAATTCTCCCTCACTCTGGAAGAATGCTCAGCTCTGCAGTATACTGCACAGAGATCTGTTTATTCAGAAAAATATCAGCTGATATGGAGAAGGAATGTTTAGAACATAGTTCAAAGAAAATCTGCAGTGAAACTGACTGCTGGGTAGCCAGGTTATTAGGGGAAAGATTCATCTAAATTCTTATAAGATTGTACAATTTCTCTTACTGGCAACCTTTGCCCAACCAGATTTTTAGTATCAACAGCTCTCTTGGAGGCTGTCCGATTTGGCTGAGAAAAACCTACATGTGAATAGAGACCTTTTGCAGAACAGCAACTTTTTCTTTTAGCTGAGCAAGGGAAACAAGAGTATTGGACACAGAATAATCTTGCTTATGAATAAAGTGTCAGAATTTTTATTACTGGTTATTTTTTTCTCAAGATTTGACATTACAGATCCTTTCTAGAAGGGAGTTTTCAAATAAGAATTCAGCTACAACTCACTGATAAGTGGATATTAGCCCAGAAACTTAGAATACCCAAGATACAATTTGCAAAACACAAGAAAATCAAGAAGGAAGACCAGCGTGTGGATACTTCATTCCTCCTTTGAATAGGAAACAAAATACCCATGAAAGGAGTTACAGAGACAAAGTTTAGAGCTAAGATGAAAGGATGGACCATCCAGAGACTACCCCACTGGGGGAGCCATCCCATAATCAGTCACCAAACTCAGACACTATTGCATAGGACAGGAAGAGTTTGCTGAAGGGACCCTGATATAGCTGTCTCGTATGAGGCTATGCCAGTGCCTGGCAAATACAGAAGTAGATGCTCACAGTCGGCTATATGATGGAACACAGGGCCCCCAATGGAGAAACTAGAGATAGAACCCCAGGAGCTGAAGTGGTCTGCAACCCTATAAGAGGAACAACAATATGAACTAACCAGAACCCCCAGAACTCATGTCTCTAGCTGCATATGTAGCAGAAGATGGCCTAGTCGGCCATCATTGGGAAGAGAGGCCCCTTGGTATTGCAAACTTTATATGCCCCAATACAGGGGAACGCCAGGGCTAAGAAGTGGGAGTGGGTGAGCAGGGGAGCAGGGAGGAGGGAAGGGGAGAGGGAACTTTCCGGATGAAATGTAAATTAAGAAAATATCTAATAAAAAAATTGAAGAAAAAAAAGAATTCAGCTACAAGCTGCTTATACTTGTGGTAGGACAAAGAAATAGTATAGTATTAAATGGGCCACTTTTATCATATTCATAATTTTTTATCCTCAACTGGAAGTGTATGCCATAAACCTCTTAAAAGGAAAATCCAGGGGCCAGCAAGGTGGCTCAGCAGGTAAAGACACTTGCTACCATACCTAATGACCCAAGGTCAATCACCAGAACCCACATGGTAGGAAAGAAAAGGCTCTTTCAAGTTGTCCCCTTGTATGACCTCCTATGTGGAGGTCATACCATGACATGAGTACATACAAACACACATGTGTACATACAAACACTCATATAATAAGATAAAATTATAAAAATTAATTATGCCGGGCGTGATGGCGCACGCCTTTAATCCCAGCACTCGGGAGGCAGAGGCAGGCGGATTTCTGAGTTCGAGGCCAGCCTGGTCTACAAAGTGAGTTCCAGGACAGCCAGGGCTATACAGAGAAACCCTATCTCGAAAAATCAAAAAAAAAAAAAAGTTAATTATGGTTAGAGATGTACCTTAATTAGTAGAGTGTTTGCCTAACCTGAGCTCTGTGCTCAGTTCCTAATAACATGCAAACTGATTTACTGGTGCCCCCTGTAATCCTAGTTCTTAGGAGATAAAACAGAGGGCTTTGAAGTTTGAAATCACTGGAGCCAGCAAGATAACTCAGTGGTAAAGACACTTGGCCCAAAGCCTGACAACCTGAATTTGACCCCCAGAACATACATGGTGGAAGGCAAGAACCAACTCCTGGAAGTCAAGTTGTCCTCTGAACTCCACATACACATGTGACACATGTCTGTTCACACATGTGCACACATTTACCTCCCCCACGCCCAGGAAAAGATAACTTTTTGCACTATCATTAGTAATACTAGATGTGATAACATTAAGTTCCTGGTACTAAGAGGCATTGAGCACATGCTATTGAGTCACTGTTTAGAACCTCTGTTTTCCCCATGTTCCTTTTCGGATGCTGTTTAGTTGGCTTGCTAATACTCACTAACCTTGTCTTTTTGACTCCATAGGGCTCAGAATGGAATGCCTCGAACTTAGAGGACTTGCAGAACCGAGGGTGAGCACACAGAGCATTGCTGACACCCTGTATAACAGAAGTCCTTGTTTAATCTTTATATTTTCCTGTCAAAGAAGTGTCAATGGGTAACTTTAATCCTTAGAGTTGCTTTGAGTGCTCAGGTATAATTTTACAAAAATCAGAACAGTTGTTCTCTCAACTGTTTAATCATCTTCCCACCCAAGAAAGATCAGTTGTATTAATTGAAAGACTTTGATAAACAAATGCCCAAGTGTTTGGTACTCTTTAAAAGTCAAATGTAGGGGCTGGTGAGATGGCTCAACCGGTAAGAGCACCCGACTGCTCTTCCGAAGGTGATAAGTTCAAATCCCAGCAACCACATGGTGGCTCACAACCATCCGTAACGAGATCTGGCGCCCTCTTCTGGGTTGTCTGAAGACAGCTACAGTGTACTTACATATAATAAATAAATTTAAAAAAAAAAAAATTTGTAAAAAAAAAAAAAAGTCAAATGTAGTTGCTAGAAATCAAGTTCAGTAATAGCACTTGCCTAGGCCAGAGGAAGAAGAGAATGACTCTTCCCTGATTGCCTTGATAGACTGAGGACCCAATCAGTGCCATGCATACACCCTACTTTCTTTTGACAAGAAAGATGTTTACAGGGATGGTGAGATGGCTCAGCGGCTAAGAGCACCGACTGCTCTTCTGAAGGTCCTGAGTTCAAATCCCAGCAACCACATAGTGGCTCACAACCATCTGTAATGAGATCTGATGCCTTCTTCTGGTGTGTCTGAAGACAGCTACAGTGTACTTACATATAACAATAAATAAATCTTTTTTTTTTAAAAAGGGGGGGAGGAGCTCGTGAGATGGCTTAGTGGGTAAGAACAATGACTGCTCTTCTGAAGGTCCTAAGTTCAAATCCCAGCAACCATATGATGGCTTACAACCACCCGTAATGAGATCTGATACCCTCTTCTGGTGCATCTGATGTCAGCTACAGTGTACTTATGTATAATAATAACTTATCTTTAAAAAATAAAGAAAAGTGTTTACAATTGCTAAAATGAACTTATAATTTTCATACAAAAAAATTCCAAGTAAGAAAAAATAGTTGCTTAGTTGAAGATATAAAAATAAGTATAGCTTGAAATTTTCTAATTAGTTAAGGATTAGTCTGGAGCTTTTAAAGGTAGAGACTACATCTTCATCTTTTGAATTTATATCCACCCAGCTCAGAGCTTCACACCAGGATGATGGTCAGTATGAATGAATGATAAGAAATTCATACACATGAGAGCTGTCACTTGCCCAATGACAGATGAAGGAGGGAAGTCAGCTAGAAAACTGGGCTGAGAATTCAAAAACCTTGGCTGTCATCCTGTGTCTTCCAGTTGCCCTCTTAACACTAGATAAATTGTTCACCAGTAGGTTTCATGACGTGTCCCTTGAAGATGAAACCCTGGTTGCACCTGAAATCACTGACTCTGCTTTATCTGCAGAAGTTCCCTTAATTTCCTTGGTAGTGAGACACAGTTTTTGACAACATACCATCCTGTAAATTTAAAAGAGCTATCATTCTAGAAAACCAATATGTGCTATTTAGTATGAGATCTGAGGTTTGACATAACCCTGCTTGCCAGGTGCACTATAATCAAATTGTATGTACATACACTAGACTGTAATCCTGGCTGGAGAGAAGACTCATCCATCTCACTGATTCTTCTGTTAAGACATTAAATCTGTGCATATTAATGCGTTACCATGTGATGTTTGCGGACATATACTTAATGTTCTAAATCAACTTAGTCATAGGGAACATTTTTCAATTCTTTTTTTAATAAGTTATCTCTTATGTGTATAGGTATTTTGCCTGCTTGTATATCAGATTCCCCTGGGAATGGGGTTGGTTACAGATAGTGGTGAGCTGCTATGCTGGGAATTGAACCTGAGCTCTCTGACAGCACAGCCAGTGCTCTTCATCTATCAGTTCTCTATGGTGAAAACTCTTCAAAGTATTTTCTTCTTGCTTTTTGAAATGTACAGGTTGTAGCTATCCACAGTCACCCTACTGTGGAATATGAGTCATCATTTACTCTTAGAAGGCTAAACTACAAAGTGCAACTGACTCTTGTCTTTTACAAAGTGCAAGTGACTCTTGTCTTTAAAACCAGAATAGCGGGGCAGTGGTGGCGCACGCCTTTAATGCCAGCACTCGGGAGGCAGAGGCAGGCGGATTTCTGAGTTCAAGGACAGCCAGGTCTACAAAGTGAGTTCCAGGACAGCCAGGGCTATACAGAGAAACCCTGTCCCGAAAAACCAAAAAAAAGACTGTGTGTACGGACCCCTGCTAGTGCTTTATGTTATTTCAAAGCACAAGTTTTAACAGTAAGGTCATTTCAGAGTGGCAAGATAGCTCATCAGGTAAGAGCACTGACTGCTCTTCCAAAGGTCCTGAGTTCAAATTCCAGCAACCACATGGTGGCACACAACCATCTGTAATGAAATCTCACTCCCTCTTCTGGTGTGTCAGAAGACAGCTACAGTGTACTTACATATAATAATAAATAAATGTTTTTTTAAAGGTTATTTTCAGATAGTCTAATGACTTTATAAACTAACTCCAAGTGTTACTCCAAATAAAGTCACGTAGTGTCTGATACAGCAAAGAAACTTGAAGGAGTTACAGTACCATCCAGTAGTGGGCATTATTTACCTCTGAGATGAACCTAGAAAGCTTGTCCTGTCTCTGTAGAGATGCTGCCATAATCCATTACTGACATATAGGATTGGAAGTAGTAGACGGATTAGGTTTTGGGTTTTGTTGTTGTTGTTAACTAATTTTGTGTGTGAAAGTCCAGGAAGAGGCTAGAGCAGCAAGCAATCTAAACTTCTAAGCCATCTCTCCAGCCACTCATTTTTATCTAAAATCAGCAAGCCAAGTATGGTAGCTTATACCTTTAATCCCAGGACTCAGGAGGAAAAGACAAATGGATCTGAGTTTTCAGCCAGGGTTGTCTACATAGAGGTCCAAGGAAGCTAGAGCTAAATAGCGAGACCTTGTCTCGAAAAAAATAAGTAAATAAAAATAGTGTGAGTGTGCTTGCTTTTACTTTTAATCATTTTATTGAAGGTAATACATAATGCAATATAGTTAACACAACTGAATTATACAGTTCTCTGGGGTTTAGTTTCTGAGTTATACAAGGTACCTAGTTAATTAAGAACTTTTTTAAACAAGAAAGAGACTGTGTATGCTGCCTCCATCATATTTTCCTTCTTTCCTGTATTTAGAAGCCACTAATGCCATCATCTGACGGCCACTTTTTGACTATTGTGATTGATGTTGCGGTAACCCCCTGTATGCACGCTGTGGAGGGAGAATAATGCTTGTGTAGTAATCTGTTTGGCCCTCTCAGGAACTACTGAGCTATTTTCTACAGCAATTGCACCATTTTACATTCCTACTGTGTACTTCATTTGTTAAATTAAAAAAATAAAATAAAATCATTTCTATTAGTAGGCTTTGGTGCTGCATTGAAACAAATTCAATTCATGTCTCAGAAATCTTGGGCCTATATAGCCTTGACCACAGAGTGATTATATCTTCTTGTATTTTTTCTTCCTCCTCTTCCTCCTCCTCCTTCTTCTGAAACTGAGTTTATGGAACACCACATTTGACTATTTGAAGGAGTTTTATAGAAAAAAAACTGAGCCTGTGTTGCTACAGTAAACTTTAGTGATGTTTAAAGTCTATATAACAAGAAAAATGAACTTTTGGTAAATTAAATCCAAACATTAATTAAGCCAGTGTGGGGAGAAAGGTGATGGAGAAGTTTTGAACAGAGAAACCCTTCTCTGCCAGCATCAGCGTTTATGAGAACTCTCAGCGGGGATTCAGCTAGATAGACTTGGAGGATTTCAGGTCCAGCTCTCCACGGATCTTCACAGATTCTTGCCTAACAATCTGGCATTCAGAAAAATAAGAAATTTTCCCTTTCTCTATTTTTTCAGAGTATATCAGTAGCCTGGTTTTATACAAACAACTTCCAAATAAAAGTTTATTGTTGGTAATTTTAGCAACATAAATTGCTAGGTTGTGGGTGTCGGTTTGATTTTTGTATACAGATGTTAGGGCTGTTTCCAAAATACTGTCAAAGATGAGACTGTATAACCATACATAAGCTGAAAATGGAATTTAGGTATTGGACATGGCAGATACAGGGCTGGAAATTAGTTTTAGCCTGAAAATAACATGCCCTCCTTTGCTTTCCTCACAGGGTACGCTATATCTTGAATGTCACTCGAGAAATAGATAACTTCTTCCCTGGAGTCTTTGAGTATCATAACATTCGAGTATATGATGAAGAAGCAACAGATCTCCTGGCTTACTGGAATGACACTTACAAATTCATCTCTAAAGCAAAGTGAGCATTGTCCCCCCACACAGGTTCTGATCCCTCTCCACAATGTAGCTGAGACCTTGGTGAGACTGAGACAGTTTACTGATAGTACTTAGAGAAAAGGATGGGATCCTGGACGAAAGATTAGTGACTTAACATTTTCCCTTTAAGCAAACAAAAAGACCAGAACAGAACAGAACAGCTTCATATATGGCCTGGCAGTGGTGGTGCATGCCTTGTTTGTTTGTTTGTTTTGGGGGTTTTTTTTGGTTTTTTCGAGACAGGGTTTCTCTGTATAGTCCTGGCTGTCCTGGAACTCACTTTGTAGACCAGGCTGGCCTCTAACTCAGAAATCCACCT
Organism: Mus minutoides; assembly: GCA_902729485.2. Classification (NCBI taxonomy): domain Eukaryota; kingdom Metazoa; phylum Chordata; class Mammalia; order Rodentia; family Muridae; genus Mus; species Mus minutoides. Next base: position 223,738 of record LR750158.1, on the reverse strand, counting down.
GCCTCTGCCTCCCGAGTGCTGGGATTAAAGGCGTGCGCCACCACGCCCAGCTGGTGCATGCCTTTTAATCCCAGTAATGAGAGGGAGAGGCAGGAAGATCTCTGAGTTCCAGGACAACCAGGAAACTGTCTCTGTCTCAAACTGAAACTGTCTCAAAAAAAAAAAAAGAAAAAGAAAAAGAAAAAGATAACCTCATAAAGCCTCATTTTCCACTAAGCAGAAAATTAAGGTAAATAGAATTATCCTGAAACTAAAAGAAAATAAAGATGAGAGAAATAAGGGCACGGGTGGGAGGAGGGGGGGTTGAGACAAAGTCTCCCTATGTAATCCTTAATAGCCTGGAACCTACATAGACCAGGCTGGCCTTGAACTCACAGGAATCTGCCTGCTTCTGCCAACTGAGCATGCCCTCTCCACCATGCCTGGCTCTGAATTAAATTCTTTAAATGCCACTAGGGATATTTGTAAGTTTTGTAGCAAGCATTATTGTGAACAGGTGAGATACCAGGCTTTTCTGAATACAAGGCATTCAAGTAGCTTTCAGAATCTTTACAGTTGTTGACTTTATTGTAGATAATATAAATGGTGAAATTTTTCTCTTGCCTTTCATTGAGGTCATCTTCAAATTAATTGACTCTTAAAGCTCTGAGGACTTCCTTTCCCAATTTTATTCATCTTTTCACTAGAAAGAATAAGTTAGCTCCTTTGTCCACATCCCTCTTCTGAAGGGACTGCACTCAAACCATCTTTAGTAAATGAGAACCCTTGTTTTTAACTTCCTTCAGAAATTAGTTTACACTTCCCTTAAGAATCTTGAGAGCCGAGCATGATGGCGCACGTCTTTAATCCCAGCACTTGGGAGGCTGAGGCAGGCGGATTTCTGAGTTCAAGGCCAGCCTGGTCTTCAAAGTGAGTGCCAGGACAGCCAGGGCTATACAGAGAAACCTTGTCTCGAAAAACCAAAAAAAAAAAAAAAAAAAAAAAAAAATCTTGATTAAACTGGACAGGCACCAAATCTATTGCCTCTCATAAATGGTGAATCCTGATAATCGAATGTATTTGTCTCCTTAATTTTGTAAAATAGTTCCCACCATGGGCTTTCGTACTCTGCAAAGTCCCAGAAGAGGCTTCAGGAACAGGACAGGCTTTGATATAGATGCTGGAAATTTGGAAAGCCTATTCCAGATGTTTAAAGATTCATTCTTATACTTCTGTTGCTCTAGTACCACTTTTTTAAAAAGTTATTTATTTTATTTACATGAGTACACTGTGGCTGTCTTCAGACACACCAAAAGAGACTGTCAGATCCCAAAGGTGGTTAAAGGTGGTTGCAAGCCACCATGTAGTTTCTGAGAATTGAACTCAGGACCTCTGGAAGAGCAGTCAGTGCTCTTAACCACTGAGCCATCTCTCCAGCCCCTCTAGAACCACTTTTGGCACCAAAATTAGTCAGGGTTACAAACTTACAGGCTGCAGTTGAGCTAACCCAACAGTGATTGCACATAAACAAAAAATTCAAGAACCTAGTAGTTGTTAAATCCACGAGGCTGGATACCAAAGCTGGTCTTCAGTATACACTGGAATCCTGAAGAAGTAGGCTCTAATGCCAGTGGCTGCCAGCAGTGGCCCAGATTAGAGATGGCTCTTCCTACCTCAAAGATAATTAAAAGTGTATCTTCCCTCTTCAGATGATTTAGTTAAGCAAAACTCCTTCACAGATGTGCCCATCCATTTTGGGGTTTTAGGTCATTCCAGATGTAGTCCAGTTGTCAACCAAAATTGCCATAGGCAGCAAGGTGGCAAATGGAAGCAGTTGTTCATGAGCTTCCCAAGTTCAGGCCAGAGTCTGAGACGAAGTGCCTCTTTAACATAGCTCTTCTACAGGACTCTACTCCTATTGTTATAATGCAAGCTTAGTCTACACAATTGTATGCTGCCAAGGCTAAGTTTACTCCCAGGGCCCACTTGGTAGAAGTTGAGAGACCTGACTCCTCCAAGTCATCCTCTGAGCTCCACATGTGTACCACCACACTCAGATGCCCACCCACCCACACAAGCACAAATAACAATGCAGGTCTTAAAATTCAGAGAAATTCATCCATTCCATACTTTGCATTCTTGTAGCTTATCTGCTCACTCATTTGGGCAAGTCACCTCAGGCTCGTTTGTACTGATAATTCCTCAATCATTCTTGTAGCTCATGACTGCAGAAATGCAAAGAGTCAACCAGCAGTATAGCCAGTGAGCAGATGAACAGCTTCTCTGCTTTTGCTCACATGTCCATGTTTTGATTTATTGGAACAGTTACTGGAAAGGATAATAGTAACAGTTCTTTTTCTCCAGTTTTTAAAATATTCCCTCTTCAACAGCTGGAGATGTGATCAGCAGATCCATAAGTTTATTCATGCATTTAGCTGATCCTTGAAGAGTTAGTTTGTGCTGGAACACTACATTGTTAGAATTAGAACATTACTGAACAATTCTGAATGATGACTAGCTTTGACCCAGTAAAACAGGTATTTTGTTTGCTTTGTGGTAGCGTTGTTTTCTCTTCCTTCCCTTGTATTAAAAGCCCACAGGGACTGGGGCGTAGCTCAGTGATAGAGCAGGTCCTCAGAGTATGTGTGGAGCCTTGAGTTCACTTCAGAGCGTGCAAAATACAAACAGGCAGCTCTAGTTCATTCCACCTGACCACTGAGAATGACATGTGATACATCACATGCTTTCCCTGGGGTTCTGATGGTGTGTAGAAAGTGATCTCTAGAATAGAGAAGAAACATCTATGCTTATCTATGTTTTCCTCCGGGGACAGAGCCCTTCCTGGGAACTTAACTAGAAATAACTCTATTAGCACAAATCAGATGAGTCATTACCACACCTTAACTCAGGAGCATGGCAGCCAGAAGGCATGCCTGAGGGCTGTGAGGGAACTGGCCTCCACCCCACAGGAAACGAGCTCCAGCTCCACATGCAAATTCTCCTCTCCAAACTGTGACATTCAGTGCTATACAACATTGAATTTTAATTGTCTGTTTCTCTAATTCAGTCCTACCCTTTAGTATAGTAGTAGTGTATTAACTTAAGTTTGTGTCTAGCACCTAGTACATTAACTTATATGTGGTAAATACTTAATATCTTTACTGAGTGGATTAATAGGCTTAATATTAAAAGTGAGAAAAAGTTCAGCAGTGGTGGCCCACACCTTTAACCCTAGCACTGGGGAGGAAGCGGCAGGTGGATCTATGAGTTCAAGGCCAGCCTGGTCTACAGGGTTTGTTCATTCCAGGACAGCCAGGGCTACTAAGATTAATCTTGTCTCAAAAAACAGACAAACAAAGATTATTTAAGAGTACAGTTAAAGCTGCCTACTTAATCCTCATATTTGATTATATATATATGGGCAATACAGGAACCTGAACCCCAGCTCACTGTACTATCAGCATCCTTTTCACCTCACTTTCCCAACTAGGAAACATGGATCTAAATGTCTTGTGCACTGCAAAATGGGGGTGAGTCGCTCAGCCTCCACTGTCATTGCCTATGCAATGAAGGAGTATGGATGGAATCTGGATCGAGCCTATGACTATGTGAAGGAAAGACGAACGGTGACCAAGCCTAACCCCAGCTTCATGAGACAACTGGAAGAATACCAAGGAATCTTGTTGGCCAGGTGGGTCATGAGTGGCTTTCTCTGCCTCTCATTCTATTATCTTTGGGAGTTAAAAATCTCCTTCAGCTACTTTTGCATCATATGGTAAAAGACTTGAGAATCAGTTTCTTGAGCTGTCACAGGCTGAAACCCTCTGGCTTGATAGACTTGGTTTGCTCCCCTGTGAACAGTTTTAGGCTGTGTTTTTAGGGTAATAGCACAGCTGTCTAAAAGCAGTTGCAGCTGGTGCCAGGGTTTGACTCCAGCAAGTCTCATGACTTGATCTTGACTCTCAAATCTGGGCTATGTTTCCACAGAACAAAATGTTAAATAGCTTTCCAGCCTATCCACACAGAGGGGCCACCCTCCAGCCCCAAAGAATTGTGAAAATGTGACCACAGCATAGCATTATGGTTTCCACTAACAGCCCCTCCCATTTACTCAGCATTTGGAATGATTTCATCCGAGCCTCTGTCTTGAGAAGCTGGGAAAATACTCAGTCCTCTGTTTCAAAGAAGTTCTAGATCTCTAGCACCAACTTTGATGGTACTTTCACATTAAATCAGAGGATAGGGCACCGAGGTTCTTTCTGGCACAAGGAAAAGGTACCTACGCATTTGAGGAGAACATAAATATTACATGTTCCCAGACACACACATAACGGATGTTAGGCAATGTCCTCATGTGACCTCCTGAGAGGAAGGACACTACGTGTCCTGCCAACTTCAGTATTTATTCTGGAGCCCCAGGCTACTGCAAGCTGTTGGGTTGGTTTCCCTTCCCCAGTATACCTCCCCCAATATGTGGTTTTTCTTAGATGTTAAAGGAATCTCAGAAAAAAATTTTTAAATGAGGATATGAAGGGCATCATAAACCAGAAAATCACACTTCCTTTTTCCTTTTCCTTTCCTTTTCTGTTCCATCCTGACTTCCTGAGCCTGATTCATAAAGGAAGGGCAAACTCCAGACAGGAAAAAACACAGAATTTGCATCATTAGATCTGGTTTCTGTTCCTGGTTCACCCATATGCTACAACCTTCAGAAGTTACTTGGTGTTTCTAGTCCCCACCTGACCCCCCCATCTGTAAAATTAAAACAACAATATGAAGTTGAGAGAGGCAGTACAGTGCCTTTAACTCCAGCACTTGGATACATGCATTTCTCTGTAGGTTCAAGGCCAGCCTGGTATACATATCAAACTCTACAACAGAAAGGACTACATAGAGAAACACTGTAGGTAGGTAGGTAGGTAAGTAGGTAGGTAGATCTATGTTTACTGTTTTGTTTTGGGTTTTGTTTTTCATAAAATAACACGTTTTGGTTTTTTTAAAGACAGGCTATCACATACCCTAAGCTAGCCTTGAACCTACTATGTAGCCAATGCACCTAATCCTCCTGCCTCATCTCCCAAGTGTTTAAGTCATTCTTTATTTATATACCACTATGTGTTAAGGGTTGTTTCTCATCATTTCTTCTCTCCATGATTACCAAAAAAGCATACATTCATATATGTTCTTTTTTTCCTTCTCCATTGACATCATCCTACCTCCAACCATCACAGTCGTACCAACACCCCAGAAAATGGCATGGGAAGTGTCTCTGGAATCTCTTGTGTTGTGATGTCCAGGTTAGGGATATCATTTAGGCCACTTTTGACTGCCAGGACTGCTCATAAAGAATGTTCTAGAACCAAATCCAACTAAGCCTCACTGTCCCTTCATTTCACTGGTGTCACCTGTGTGGGGTGGTCTACAGAGGAGCGGGGAACTCCCTGAAAGGCAGTTAGACAGAGACAACTTCCAAAGTTTGGTTGTTCCTTAATAGTATTTTTTTCTGGATCTTCTTTTCACATCATAGAAAACACATGGTGGCTCTCAAAGAGTTAGAGTTGTGATCCCAGCATCCTCTAACTGTAGTTACGCAGAGCAGCACTGGGTACTTGGCTGGTTGTGCCAGCTGTTGTCTGTTAGAGGGAACTTCTTGGTGCAGTGACCTCTGAGTAACCTATTTCTATAGTAACATCTCAGTTGATTGCAGTCTTAGTGAGAGCATAAGGACCCCAGCCATATGTCAGAAATGCAGAGAACTTCTTATATCTCTCAAAATATCATTGGTAGCTTAGAAAAGGCTGGTTTACTCTTCCTCTTGAAGACCTAAAAAGGATGATATAATTAAACTGTTGGTATTTTTCATGTTGGTTTTTTTTTTCTGTTTTAGAGTTGTGGGGTGGTAGCAAGAAGAGCGAGTTATAAAGCTCTTCCTGCTACCACAAGCATCTGCCAGATTTATGCTCTATCAGACAGGTTCAAATTTCAAGCAGACCATTTGCAAGCTGAACCATGTGTCTATGGTATTAGGTTCCAGTGTAAAGGCGGCAGGAGGAAAACTAGGGAGGAAAGCTAGGGAGAATTTGTGTGCCATGTCCTCAGACATGTCCACTTTGGTTATGAGGGCCAAAGGTAGCAGGGCTTTCTTCTTATCCTGGTTTTCTGGTGGAGAGCAGTCTAGTTAGACATAGCTATCAGCCTGCAGCAAGGAGCCTGAAATGAAAGGACATGGATTTCTGGTCCCATGACAGCCAAACCTAGTTGTGGCTTAAAAGGATTTTTTAAAATAGCTTTCTGGCTAAATAATTGAAAATATCCAGGACCACGCACAACTCACAGAAGTGCCAACACTGCTTTCCTAGTCCCCTAGAAGGTAACCACAGCCAACCTCAGTTTCCTAGCTCTACACTTCTAGCAATAGTTTCTTCTGTATACATTTCTTTTTTGTTTTGTTTTGTTTTGTTGGGGGGTTTTTTGGGTTTTTGTTTTTGTTTTTTTTTTTTGTTTTTTTTTTTGGTTTTTGGTTTTTGGTTTTTGGTTTTTGGTTTTTTTCGAGACGGGGTTTCTCTGTACAGCCCTGGCTGTCCTGGAACTCACTTTGTAGACCAGGCTGGCCTCGAACTCAGAAATCCGCCTGCCTCTGCCTCCCGAGTGCTGGGATTAAAGTCGTGCACCGCACCACCACGCCCGGCCTGTATACATTTCTTAAAGAGTTGATGCTATTACCTAACATGTAGCAAGAAAGCAGAAGGAAGAGAATGAAATGTCTTATATATCTTATCAATTACAATTTTTTCTGCTCATCTAATAAATAAGAAAACTAAACTTTCCCAGAGTAGCCTAGTCATATTGTGCCTGTGTTTACATGATTCCAAATTCAGGTCAGAGGCCACTCGAAGGAGGGGAGATCTGAGGCGTGGTTGCATCATCTAGGCCATAAGCCAACTCTGAAGTTCCTTTTTGGCAGGTTGTTTATTTACTTGCCTGCCTAGAATGGGAGTTGGGGGTCAACTGGATTAAAAATTATCAGTTTAAAATAATAGATATGATCTAGTGTTGTGTACCGAGTCCTGTCAATGTCAGAGCATTAGAATACACCAGTCAGAGCCTCACTGAAAAGCAATCTAGTGTTCCCAGCAAACCAATGAGGCACACATGCCCCATGACCCATATATTACACTCTATTGCATGACACCTCTGAGAGACTGAAGTCTTAGCAGCCACAAGAATGTCCCTGGCAATGTTTATAGTAGCTAAGACTATTTGTCAACCATATGGACAAACTAATTGTGAAACATTTATTTCACTTCATGAAAATACATTTACATACAGTTATGGAGCTTGAAAACATTTTAGCCAAAATAATGTTTTACGGTCGGGTGTGGTAGGCATGCCTCTAATCTCAGCAGAGAGAGGCCGGCAGATCTCTGTAAATTCAAGGCCAGCTTGCTCTTCATATAGTGAGTTGCATGATAGTCTGGGCTGTGTAGTAAGATTCAATCTTAAAATTAATTAATTTTTGCCGGGCGTGGTGGCGCACGCCTTTAATCCCAGCACTCAGGAGGCAGAGGCAGGCGGATTTCTGAGTTCGAGGCCAGCCTGGTCTACAAAGTGAGTTCCAGGACAACCAGGGCTACACAGAGAAACCCTGTCTCGAAAAACCAAAAAAAAAAAAAAAATTTAATTAATTTTTAAAAACCACCTGCAGCCGGGCATGGTGGTGCACTCCTTTAATCCCAGCACTCGGGAGGCAGAGGCAGGGGGATTTCTGAGTTCGAGGCCAGCCTGGTCTACAGAGTGAGTTCCAGGACAGCCAGAGCTACACAGAGAAACCCTGTCTCGAAAAAAAAACCAAAACACCTGCAATAACATTTTAAGGGAGAGGAAGGGATAGATGATCAGCACAGAGCTCAGGAGGGGAGGAGGTTACAGGTCAGCAGGGAGCACGTGAAGGTGTAGTGCTGTAGCAGTGATGGTGGTCGCTGGACTGTGTTAGTGTACCTACTACTCTGCCTCAGGCCAGTCTTTGGATTAGATTTTCTTTCTCTTACTCTCTTATAAGTAGGTGTCAATTGTATTCCCAAGGCTCAAAAATTGTATTCCCGCCGGGCGTGGTGGCGCATGCCTTTAATCCCAGCACTTGGGAGGCAGAGGCAGGCGGATTTCTGAGTTCGAGGCCAGCCTGGTCTACAGAGTGAGTTCCAGGACAGCCAGGGCTACACAGAGAAACCCTGTCTCGAAAAACCAAAAAAAAAAAAAAAAAAAAAAAATTGTATTCCCAAGAAGAGAAGGAAGTCCCTGCTGAGCAGCAAGCTGTGATGTTAGCTAGTTCCTCTGAAACAGTCCTGTTTACACTCACTAGCATAGCTCCCATCTCATATTTCCTCTTGACTGATAATATTTCAATATACTAGCTTTATTCATTTTATGTATGAGTGTTTTGCCCATGTGTATGTATGTGTACCACAAGCATGATTGGTACCCATGGAGGTCAGAAGAGGGCATTTGATTCTCTGGAACTGGAGTTATGGATGGTTGTGAATCACCATGTGGGTGCTAAGAATTGAACCTAAGTCCCCTGCAAGAGCAATCATTCTTAACCACGGAGCTATGTCCCCAGCCCTGACTGATAAGCAATTTGCAAGCATTTAAAAAAAAAAACAAAAACAAAAATAACTATTCTTTGGGGAATTCTTGAGATTATGGAAACTTTTCCCTTTTTTTTTTTTTTTTTTTTTTTGTTGGCTAATAAATTCAGCTGTTGTTTTATACCATCAGATGGCTAGGAACAGCTACCCTCCGAGCTGTCTCTTCAGTCACATGCATCACAGGAATTATCTTATGATGCTAAGTGAGAAGACCTATTTGCACAACCCCACAATAAGTGACAGTGTGGAAATTAGAAAGCACAGATGGTATTTAGGTCTGGAAACAAAGGCCTCCAGAACTAAGGAAAGAAACTAACCCAGGAAGCCGACTGGCCTCGGTTGGTAATAACACAGGTTAGTCCCTGCTTACTCAAAGCAGGCAGCTTGCCTCTCCCTTACTTGATTGAGATGTGTGATGTGTGTTGTGCTGTCTCCTCCTAGGGGTGGTTGGAGGTCATGCAGCTTGAAAAGGGTAAAGCTCCACTGTACACCCAGCCAGCTGATTATAGTTTGTCTTCATAAACAGATTTGACCTGTTCCCTCTGACAGAAAGCACCCTCTGCCGTGAAGGCCTGAATCGAGCACCCCACCCAAGCAGCAGACGGCAGAGGGAGCTGAGAGCAGGTGTAGAGTTGAGAAGAAACAGGGTCACATCAGTGTAGGCTCATGACTCAGCAGAACCCACACGTGGCCCCAAGCCAAGGGCACGTTGTTGGAAGCTGAGTTTCCCCTTCCACCCAGATGTTAGGTAACTCTTTGTCTGCTATTAAATCATGAGGGCTGTCAAGCACCATATTTAGGATCTAATCCCTGGGCAGGTGATCCTGACCATCCGCACAGGCAGCTGAGACATTTTGGCTGGGGCTTTGGGAATTGTGTTTCCTATAAGCATGTAGTTTGAAGTGAATTTGTCCCCACCTCAGACTATACTTCATGAAATAATCAAAGGATGACTATGTAGTGATCTCTGGGGTTGCCCACATTTTCCTAAGTGTTGTCTCAAATTCTAAGATCTTTTGAGAAAGGCTTGTCCTTTATATTCATCCTCTTCATTCTATAACAGCATATTCAATCCAGATTTACTAGGCCTCCTTTATTTTCTAACTTAATGATCACCTTAGCCAGACATGGGGGTGCACGCCTTTAATCCCAGCGCTCAGGAGGCAGAGGCAGGTGGAGCTCTGTGAATTCATACATAGTGAGCTCCAGGTCAGCAAAGGCCACATGGGTCCTGTTTCAAACACATACAAAAGACTAATCACAGTGGAGCTGGAAAGAAGGCTCAACAACCCACATTTGGTATCCAGCACCTATACTGGGGTAGCTTCTAGAGATCTGACTCCTCTTCTGAATTCTATGGTCATCCTCACAAATAAAAATAAGAAGGATCCTGATCACCATCCCCTCACACCTGAACCAGCAACAAAAGCTACTATATAAGCTCTTATTCCAATAATAAACCTCCAAAAGATTATTGCTTTTTGAGTAACTTATATGTTGTTTAGGTTGGGGGGTTGTTTTATTTTATTTCTGGTTAAATTGTTAAACATTTTTTAAAGATTTTAGATATTTTAATTTTTTAAAAATTGCATACATTTTGATTGTATTCCTTCCTCTCCCCCAACTCCCAAATCTTCTCCCACTTTCCTACCTTTCTTTCCCTCTTTAAAAAAAAAAAAGAAGAAGATAGCATTATGTCAAAACAAACAAAAACCAGGGCACACAGAGAAACCCTGTCTTGAAAAAAAACCAAAAAAAAAAAAAAAAAAAAATACAGCACCCATGTTCTGTTGAAGCCTGCTCTATAGTATAGTTGATATATACAGTGCCACCCTAGTAGAGAAAAGTGATTTCCCCTTTACCAGCAAATACCTATTGCAAATAGCTTCTTGGTTAGGAGTAGGACTTTGTGTCCCTTTCTCTGTGCTGAGAGGTTTTATCTGAACTTATGCAGGTCTGTGTGTGCGGTCACAGTCTGAGTTTGTATGTGAGGCAGCCCTGTCATGTCTGGAAGACATTGTTTCTTCAAGTCATTCCCCCACCTTATATTCCCCCACTCTTATAATCTTTCTGCCTACTCTTCTACAAAGATCCCTGTGTCTTGAGAGGAGCAGATTTATTTATCTTATTTTATGTGTATGATGTTTTGCCTGAATGTATGTTTGGTACCCATGTGCCTTTGGAGGCTAGAAAAGGATATCAGATCTCCTGGAGCTGGAGTTAAAGATAGTTTTGAGCCACCATGTGGTTACTAGGAACTGAACTCCAGTCGTGTGTGTGTGTGTGTGTGTGTGTGTGTGTGTAAAAACCATATACCCTTAAAATATTTCCTCAAGAAAACTTCTAACAGGAAGAACTGATTATTTAAAGATTAAATTTGGAGAGCTATTGCTACACTTGACAGGGCCAGTGAGATAGCCCATCAGGTAAGGTGCTTGCCACTGTGCCTGACAACCGGAGACAGATCCCTAGGACTCAGGTGATGGAGTGAGAGAACCAACTATTCCAGGTTGTCCTCATAGCTCCACTTGTTGGAGAATGGGAATGATGTCATTCCCATCATTAACACAGTAAAAGACATTGAAAAGATTGAACATGTCACACTTACCCACGCATGAGAGAACTTGATTATCAATAGTGGCTGTTATCAACAATTTCAGGCACCATTAATCTGATTACAGAAAAAAGTCAGATCTCAACACTCTGGAGGCAGAGGCAGAAAAATATCTACGAGTTTGAATCAAACTGGTCTACCCAAGAGATTCATCCAAGTCAGCTGGGACTCTAGTGAAACCCTGTCTCAAAACAAGTCAGATCTTAGTCACCTATTGCTGTTTGCTTTGGGTTTTGTTCCTATAAGTTGTGCATCTTTAGCAGTATGTTTTGTTTTGTTTTGTTTTGTTTTGTTTTGTTTTGTCTTGGTCCAGTGAATAGGAGCAAGGATTTGCAGGAGATAAGAGGTTTTTCTGGGTGTGGTCCTCCCAACCCCCCCCCCCCCAAGGATGTTGACTGTTTTCACAAACCTGTTTGTGTTGTTCACAGCAAACAGCGGCATAACAAACTCTGGAGATCTCATTCAGATAGTGACCTTTCAGACCACCATGAACCCATCTGTAAACCTGGGCTAGAGCTCAACAAGAAGGAGATGACCACATCAGCAGACCAGATCGCTGAGGTGAAGACTGTGGAGAACCTTGCAGCCATGCCTACCGTCTTTATGGAGCATGTGGTCCCACAAGATGCAAATCAGAAAGGACTGCACGCCAAAGAAAGAGTCATCTGCTTGGAGTTTTCTTCACAAGAGTTTCGTGCTGGACAGATTGAAGATGAATTAAATTTAAATGACATCAATGGATGCTCATCAGGGTGTTGTCTCAGTGAATCACAATTCCCTCTTGACAACTGCCATGCAGCTAAAGCCTTACTCCAACCTGGACAGGCCCCAGACATTGCCAACAAGTTCCCAGACTTAGCAGTAGAAGATTTGGAGACAGACGCACTGAAAGCAGACATGAATGTCCACTTACTGCCAATGGAGGAGTTGACATCGCGACTGAAAGACCTCCCCATGTCACCTGATCTGGAGTCACCAAGCCCCCAAGCCAGTTGCCAAGCTGCCATCTCTGATTTTAGTACAGATCGTATTGATTTTTTTAGTGCCCTAGAGAAATTTGTAGAACTTTCTCAAGAAACTCGGTCTCGGTCTTTTTCTCACTCGAGGATAGAAGAATTAGGTGGAGGAAGGAGTGAGGGTTGTCGTTTGTCAGTGATAGAAGTGGCACCTTCAGAAATGGCAGCCGATGACCAGAGAAGCAGCTCCTTGAGTAATACTCCCCATGCCTCTGAAGAGTCTTCCGTGGATGAGGACCAGTCAAAGGTAAACTGCTTTATGGTTTTCTATTTAATGAAATTTTCACCAAAGAAACTTGGAGACCTTTGCTGTGTTCATTCCTTTGGGAGGCAGAGGTGGGGGGAGGTTCCCATGCTAAGCCAGGCTATACCACTGAGCTTTACCCCTGGCCCTAACCTTTATTAATATGTGCGTGAGCTGGCAGTTCACATGAGCAAAGGTGCCCAGAGAGCTTGAGTTGCAGGGGCTTGTGAGCTGCCCACCATAGGAGTTGCAGACTGAGCTCTCATCCTCTGTACACGCTCTTAACCACTGAGCTTTTTCTTCAGCCCTTTGATTCACTCTTGATGTTAGTAAAGATTTCCCTAGTAAATAGTAAAACAATCCAGCTGAGACCTTCCTTTAAAATGGGGCGCTTTTTTAAAGATTTTATCTTTATTAGGCTTTGATGTCACTTTAGATTTATTTTATGGGCATTATAATATTTTGTCTGCATGTATAAATGTGCACCACAGAAGTCAGGAGAAGGCTCCAGTTTCCCTGAAACTGGAATTATAGATGGTTGTAAGTCACTATGTAGGTGCTAGGAATCAAACTCAGGTTGTCTGCAAAAGCAGCAAGTGCCCTTAACCTCTGAGCTGTCTCTCCATCCCTTGTTGGAAGCATTTCTGAAAGGAGATGATACCAGAAGAGAACTAGCCAAAGCTAGTTCTGTGGACCCTGGGGCGCAGGTCAAAGCTGAGCAGTGGTGAGGTGCCACGGTGCCACCTGAGTGAAATGGCATCTGAGTTTGTTTTGAGGGTTTGTTTGGGAAACGTTTTGTCTCCGAAAGTTCACAAGCTAGACACGTGTAAATAGTTGCTGGAGTAGCAAGATGTCTGTGCTGAGCTCAGTGATGCTGATCAGAGACTTTGTCTCCAGTCCTATGGAGCTCAAGAAGCAAAAGGTAATTTGGGAGGATAAATTTGGGAACAGCCAGAATCCTAAGATTCCCAAGTGGTATATGTTTTGTTTTGTTTTGTTTTGTTTTGTTTTGTTTTGTTTTTCAAGAAAAGTTTCTCTGTGTAGCCTTGGCCTTCCTGCAATTCACTCAGTGGTACAAGACTGGCCTCGAACTCAGAGATCCGCCTGCCTCTGCCACCTAAGTGCTAGGATTTAAGGTATGCGCCACCATGCCTGGTGATGAATGATTTCTTATGAACTATTTCAGAAGAAAGAGGAAATGCCATAGATGGTTTAAAAAAAAAAAAAAGTTGCTTTGTTTTGTCTGTCTGTCTGTTTTAAGACAAAGTCTCAAGTTTACTCTAACATACAAAATTTGCCTTAATGATCTTAATGGACCTTGTTATGCATTTATTTTGCAGTACTAGGAATTTAGCCCAGAGTCCTGTGCAGAACCAACTGAACTTTATCACCAGCCTTGATTAGATACCTGAGATCTGGTCTTTTCCTCCTACTCAGCCTTCATCTGTTATTTCTTCTCCAAAAATACTACTTCTGTTGTGTCTGTTGTATTTCTATGGAAAGTCAGAACATTTGAGCTCTCTTTATGAACCAGTCAGTGTAATGGCATTGACAGAAATAGCCTTCCTACTGAGTCCTTGGTCATATGAGTACTCCTTCCATGGCCCGTGCACATACCAAGCTCACCAGTTCTGCCAAGATCACCTCTGCTTGATGTCCTGGCAGATTCTCCCCAAAGGCAAGACTGACCTTGTTAGTTTATACCAACTAAGACTCTTCTAAAGGATAAAGGCCAGCACAATTCCTAAATGTTACCAAAAGAGACTGATAGTCATAATGTACTGACTTTAAAAAGGACCATGTATAGATTTTGAAGTTTGTTTTGGGTTGGGGTTTTTTTTGTTTGTTTGTTTTTTTCCAGTGGGACCTGGTTTTCGGGGGAAGGGAAGGTTGGGAGAGTCTTGTCTTAAATCCATGGGAATTATTGCCTTGGACAGGAGTAAAAGGTCTACCTTGTCAAGGAGTAGAGGGATTCCCTTGAGATTCTACCTTTCCCAGAAGGAGCCAAATGAAATTTAGAGATTGTTGCCAGGTGTGGGGTACATGCTTTTAATCTCAGTACTAGAGAGGCAAAGACAGGCAGATCCCTGAGTTCAAGATGTAGTCTACGTAATGTGTTCTCCTGTCTCAGAAAAGAAAAGGAAGGGCTGGAGCCGGCAGTGGTGGCAGATGTCTTTAATCCCAGCACTCAGGAGGCTGAGCCTGATCTACAGAGTGAGTTCCAGGATAGCCAGGGCTGCACAGAGAAACCCTGTGGAGAGGAGGTGAGGAGGAAGGAAGGAAGGAAGGAAGGAAGGAAGGAAGGAAGGAAGGAAGGAAGGAAGGAAGGAAGGAAGGAAGGAAGGAAGGAAGGAAGGGGCTAAAGTGATAGCTTATCAGTTTAAAGTACCTGTTCTTGCAGAAGACCTGGGTTTGATTCCTAACACCTATGTGGTAGTTCATAACTCTTCATAATTCTGTTTCCAGGGTCGGATGCATTCTCCAGCTAGGAGAGCACTAAGCATGCATATGGTGCACATAAATCCATCAGGCAAACATTCATACACTGCACATAAGACTTAAAAATCTTGAAAGAAAAAGAGAAAGACAGAGAAGAAGAAAGAAATTTAGAGATTGTGAGGTCAGATACAAAGCACATTCTCCCACCCAGGAGGAACAGTGATGTGGGTGATGTGTTGAAAGCTAGTAAGAGAGAAAGTAGCAGTAAATCTTCAAATTGTACATCAGATGGCAGACATATCCATCTTACCCTATCTTATACTGACCACCAAGCATTTGAAAGAACTGTCACCACCTGGGTAAGTTACTATCACATCAGAAGTTAATAAGCCAGCTAGGGGGCTGGAGAGATGGCTCAGTGGTTAAGAGCACTGACTGCTCTTCCGAAGGTCCTGAGTTCAAATCCTAGCAATCACCTGGTGGCTCACAACCATCCATAATGAGATCTGATGCCCTCTTCTGGTGTGTCTGAAAACAGCTACAGTGTACTTACATATAATAAATAAATCTTAAAAAAAAAAAATAAGCAAAGTCCTAAATTAAAATCTTGGCTTGGGTAAGCAGAACAAAATTTAGTAAACAGTGGTATACCTTACAATTCATTTTCTGCTTCCTGCCTTGATGATGAATCCTGTTTTGTTCCCGTAGTCTGACAGCACAGTGAACCTATGCACTTGGCACCGTATCTTATGTTCTCATAGACAGCTTCTCTCTGATCACAGGGTACTAAGCGAGGCCACAGTTTGCCGTAACGATCTCACTATTTTCTCTTTATAGGCAATCACAGAACTTGTCAGCCCAGACATCATCATGCAATCTCACTCAGAAAATGCAATTTCAGTCAAAGAAATTGTGACTGAAATTGAGTCCATTAGTCAAGGAGTTGGGCAGGTTCAGTTAAAAGGAGATATCCTCTCTAACCCATGCCACACACCAAAGAAGAGCACCATTCATGAGCTGCCCCTGGAGAGGGTGCCAGCCCCTGAGAACAAACCTGGACACTGGGAGCAGGATGAGAGTTTCTGTAGTGTCCAGCCAGAACTAGCTAGAGACTCGGGGAAGTGTGCCCCAGAAGGCTGTATGACCACACACTCCTCCACAGTAGACTTGGAAGAAGAAGAACCAGTTGAGGGAGAACATGACTGGGGCCCAGGGATGCATTCTGGTGCCAAGTGGTGCCCTGGGTCTGTGAGGCGAGCCACCCTGGAGTTTGAAGAGCGCTTGCGACAAGAGCAAGAGAACCATGGTACAGCCTCTGCAGGCCCCACATTATCCAATCGCAAAAACTCTAAGAATGATTCTTCTGTGGCAGACTTAATGCCAAAATGGAAAAGTGATGAAACTACCCCAGAACATTCATTTTTCCTCAAAGAAGCCGAGCCGAGCAAGGGTAAAGGGAAATGCAGTGGTTCCGAAGCCGGATCACTATCCCACTGTGAGCATAATCCCACCATTCCAGCCTGTGAGCCGCTGGAGCATCATTCCTTGCCAGCTCCTCAGGACTGCCTAGGGTCAGACAATAGAAGGAAGAAGCAGGAAGGAGACCTGAAGAAGCAGAGGACTGTGGTTCCAAACCAGGAATGTGAGACACAGGCCACCATTCTTCCCCTTCCCAAGAAAATAGAAATCATTGAGTATTCACCGACAGTTACATCACTGGATCACACTGAGCCAGAAGGTGAGGTGACACCCAGCAAAGAGGGTGAGAAACAAGGACTGAGGAAAGTGAAGATGGAGAAGTCTATCACTATGTTTTGTGCTCTGGATGAAAATCTGAACAGGACTCTGGACCCCAGTCAAGTTTCTCTGCACCCCCAGGTGCTGCCTCTGCCTCATTCTTCCTCTGCGTGGGACAGGCCGGCTGACCCGAACCCTATGTTAAGTAGCCCTGAAGACAAAGGGAACTGCCCACCCACACCCTTCAAGACAGCGGCACCTTTTGTCAGTTGCAGTACCCAGGGAGCATCTTTCAGCTTGGATTATTTGCTTCCCCATTCTGTGGTTCACCTGGAAGGCTGCACAGAGCAAAGCAGTACCACAGACAGTGAACTGTCTTCAGAGCAGGTTAGCTGGGAGGACAACCGGGGCCACTTCCTTTCCAGTGGAAGTGGAATGACACACACATCCTCCCCGTTAACTAACGAAGACCTAAGTTTAATTAACAAACTTGGTGACGGTGTTGGCGGGTTACAGAAAAAACTGGACCCATCACCCGAAGCCTGTCGAATCCCACATAGCTCTAGTAGTGAAAATATAAGAGATCTCAGCCACAGCCCTGGTGTGGTAAAGGAGCACGCTAAAGAAATTGAGTCTCGAGTGATCTTCCAGGCAGGGTTTTCCAAAACATCACAAATGAGGCGCTCAGCTTCCCTTGCCAAGTTGGGTTACCTGGACCTTTGTAAAGACTACTTACCAGATAGAGAGCTTGTCTCCTCAGAATCCCCTCATCTCAAATTGCTTCAGCCCTTCCTCAGAACAGACTCAGGCATGCATGCCTTGATGGCCCATGAGCCCTCAGAAAGCCCAGGTGCCCACCAGAACCCTCAGCCCACCAAGTATTCTGTAGAGCAACTCAAAACATCAGAGTGTATTGTGCAGAGCAAACCAGTGGAGAGGCCCAGTGTGCAGTATGCCAAAGAGTTTGGTTACAGTCAGCAGTGTCTGCTCCCCAAGGCAAGACCAGAATTGACTAGTTCTGAAGGAGGCCTTCCTTTGCTACAGACACAGGGTCTGCAGTACACAGGCCCCTCTCCAGGGCTGGCTGTGGCGCTCCGTCAGCAACATGGCAGAACTCACCCCCTTAGAAGACTGAAAAGAGTGAGTGATAAAACACGGACAACCAACCCCTTCTATAACACCATGTGATCCTGAGCCCACACACGTGATTTTCTAAGAAAATGTTTGTTTAAAAGGTGGTGTAATATGTAAGGAACATGCACTTTATTGGTTAATTTTATAATAATTTTGGTCATTTTACTGTTCCTGGCTCATGCAGGGTTTGGGTTTTTCCATGTGTGTACGTGCATGTATGTATGTGTGTGTGCTTGTGTGTGCGTGTGTGTGTGTGTGTGTGTGTGTGTGTGTGCGCGCGCGCACGCACACATGTATGTGTGTTTGTATGTGTACTGATTTGGATGGCAAGATCATTTTATTATTTTTTATTTTTTAAAAATTCAAACCTCAAAAAAATTTTATTTGAAAGAGCACCTTTATCAAAGGCAAATTGCTGTTTTTCAATCAACTGCCACCTGTCTCTTCTCATTTTGCCCTCTGAGAAAAGACATGCCTGCTTGGTTGAGGGAAAGAAACAGATGGGGTAGGTGGCACTGAAGCTGGGAACTGGAGATACTCACCCAGGCCTGAGGCGACCTATCTGCTGAAGGGCAGAGGGAAGTCACTGCTCTCAGCCTCTTCCTCCAGCCCTCTTTTGGAGTCTGTGAAGTTGTAGGCTCTGCTTTGCTTTACCAGGCAGTTGAGACTCCCATTTATTCTGATATTCCAAAAGGCCTCGATCATTACAGAAAAAGGAGTGGTAATTGCCCTATTGATAGAAACCTACGAAGCAAATAGTTTTCCCCAAGAAAACAATCTGAAAGTCAAAGGGAACCCTAATCGAAATTCAAGGTCATCTGTAGAGAAATGCATTAAGAGAGAAGGTGGGGTCAAAGGTGGAAATGCAGCCCCTGAGTTGCTGTGGGGGCCAGTGGACTCCACCCAGGTGAGTCCTGGCCCTGCCTGCCCGATCCCCACCTGCCGGATGACAGGCTCTGCCACCGCCTCCCAACTAAAGACCTGGAAACAGGCTTGAAAAACAGCAAAGTCAGTGTGTTCTTGTAAAATGAATACATACTGTGGGGTTTTAACCCTGTTACTTGAATACTCAGTGGGCCTTCTGAATTTAATGGTCCTGGTTTTCCAGCTGATTTCTTCTCTTTTGCTGTTTTCCCTTCCTACCCTTTTCTTAATTTCACAAATTATATTTTGTTACATTACATACATAGAACCTATTAACACTTGACACAAGTTTTTCCCCCTAATTTTTCCTAGAAGGTTTGTTGTTTCTCTACAGTTCATACACAGTATTTATGTACATAATGTCACTTTTTTAATGTTTCATGGTTGATATTGTGGGTCTTTTGATTTATTCTTGTTAAGGAGTAGAGTTGCAACTGGAAAAGAGAGAAACACCAGAAATAAACTGGTACTTTTTGGTAGAAATCTTTATTTGTTTTAAATGAAAACTTGTCATTGCCAGCTCCTGCCAAATTAAGTACTTCCTCTTAAGAAACCCCTGCAGGCTCCCGCTAGATCACACTGCACGCTGGCTTCTGTTTGAGGCTGAAGTCCCAGATCACTGCCAGTAATTGATGCGCAGCCAGATATGTGTCTTCACTGCCCAAACTAGTAGGCTCCCCGTGTACAGCTGAGAGGCCGGGGCGGCTCAGCCAAGGGCACAGATCCCACTTAGGATACCATCGCTTTGTTGCTGGCCCGCTGCTCTTTAACACTGGCCTATCTACTGCAAATATGCCTCTGAGAATAGTACAGAAAACATCTGGAGATAACCGACACAGCTCAGCAAAACTGAAGAGGTCTACAAATTTGCTTCCTGCTTGCCTTTGTTGATGTCGGAATTGCTGAGGATTGTCTGGGTAGGAGCCAGGGACTTAGGTTTTTGAGTCATCGTAGCCCTAGTTAGAAATAAACAGACACACAGATTATCATTAGAGGCAGACTTTGAAGGGAGCAGGTAGTAGGATGCAGGAGAAGTAGACTGCAGCCATTTTCAAGTGCTCCAGAGCTGGGAGTCCACTCGCCATAAAAAAAAAAAAAAAAAAAAAAAAGGTTGGTTTTGTCATTACTGCCAGGTAGCAGTTAGCGACCACCTGCAGAAAATATGTGGTATAGAAATTATATATACCTGTGCTGTCTTTCGGTAGTTTCTTTAAATGTTACATCTTTGTGCATCTTGGATATGTGTGTGTTGTCTCGTTAGGTGGTATGTTTCATCGTGAGGAAGGCTTGGGAGGCAAGATGGTGGATTCCAGGACCCATCTGCTAAAGAATCCTGTCTACCAGTGTGACAGGAGGACAAGAAGTTATGATAGGGTGAGGAGTGTTTACATCAAGGTTGAGAGAGTGCATCACCAAAAATAATAATAAAATCTGGGTGTAGTGGCTCACATCTGCAGTCCCAGCACCTAGGAGGCTGAGGCAGGAGGATCACTATGAGCTGGACGCCAACTTCGGATAGAGAGTGAGACCCTGTCTCAAAAACAGTAGCATCCACATGCCACACATTATCAGCAATGGACACTGCTCTCTCATCTCCCAGTGTAGAATATCCTCACTGCACCTCTCACAGCAGAGACTGAGAAAATGCTCAGTGAGGGCACTGGGGAGCACACGGACAAACGACAACACCTGTCTTTGTTTTCAAGATGTAAAGAATGGAAGAGTCCATCTTCTGCTGTCTTCCTTCTCAATTGCATTTCCTATCATTGAACTCACCTGCCTAGGTATCCTCCACACAGGGTCTATAATTCAGCTAGGCCAAAGGGTCTTGCCAGCCCCCCAAAGCACAACACTCGGGTTGTTCCTAAGTCATGCTTATGGCTAAGGCAGGTGCATAATAAGCTGTTGAAGACTTTTTACTTTAGCATTTGATAATTTCAGATTGTCTGTTTTTTTCTGTTCATGGAAAGCCTGGACCTAACTCTGACAAACTGTTAAGCAGGAAAAACCTTGACCTCCTAGTGCTTAACCTCTTGCTCAATGCCACTGTCTCTCTTTACTGTTTTTAAGTCCATAGTAGTCCTGTCAGTAGGTCTGGAAAAGTGTATAAGCATACATGTGGGCACTTAGACGGGGGAGCTGACATTTCAGCCATGGGCTAACAGCCCAAGGAGCAGGCAGGATTGGAGCTACAGCCTGACAAAATTGAGCTATATAGGGAGAGGACCCCAGCCCTTTGTTGTTTTTGGAAACAGCATCAGTGGGTGGTGTGGGCACTGTAGAGTAGGGAGCACTTCATCTCAGTTTAGTTGCCTCTTGTTCTTTTTAACATATTCGGTCCTGTTCCTGAATCCCCACCTCTTCAGCATCTTAGTGTTTTCCTGCTCTGTACCTTTGTCTCTGTACCTTTGTTTCCTTCTTTCTCATTCTGAGAACTACCAAAAGCTCCAGGAACAGCCTGGGGACACATCCCAGGCTCCAGGGTCTCCTGCTCCTGAGCCCAGATGTTTCCGCTGAGAGGCCTCTGACAGTGGCTCACAGGACTCTGCACCTGACGCTCTCTTTCAGTAAAGATGTTCTGTGGGAATTGGGGGGTTTTGTTTTTGTTTTTGTTTTTTTCTAAGAAAGCATTATGCAAAAAGTTTTAAGGGCATTTTAAAGAAAAGCCATTTTTTCTTGGCTTTCTCAAACAACTATCTGTGGATACTTTGTTTACTGTGTGAGTATTAAAATATGCATCATCGCTGTGGCCTCAGGCTCTGAAGCCATGGCAGTCCTATGAGTCCTCCCCCAGAAAAAAATGCCATATTATTGTCAGCCCTTGTGGATAAGTGGGTCAGATGTGGAGCCGATCTCCTTCTGTGTCCTGCACTCTCATCCAGCAGTCCTTTCTTAGTGCTGGTGTGTCTCCATAGTGATGGTCGTGATGGTGAATGGATAGTATGATTGTTTGGTTTTCGCTTTTTAACGGTAGACAAGGTGACATTCCGTTGTTTCAGCACCAATCCAACTTAAAAGATCATAGACTTCGTTATCCCTTCCAAACTAAAAGATCAAGCATGTATTGGACATAAGTGTATGCGTTGCCTCGACTCATCTGGCACCCATAATAGGAAAAGGATTGCCACCAAAGCAGAAAGCTGCACACTCCTCTCCCCAGGGCTTTGGGACCTCTTGATGCCATGAAGAGCTATTGCAAGGTGCTTCTGTACTGCTCCAGCCTGAAGCAGAGGTGACTAGGCCTGCTTCTGCTAGGAAGAGAACCAGCCTCATCTCAGTGCCCCAGAGATCTAGGACAGGATTTCTAAACTGGAATCACCTCTTAACCAGCTTGAAGAGCCCCACCCCACCCCAGGTATAGGGCTGGTGCTGCCATCGGCCTTCACAGCGATGCTGGTGGCAGCATCCTGTCTACAGAGAGCAAATACCCCAAATGGAAAGCTGAGAAACTGACATGTGTCCTAGTCAGTAAGCCCACTGCAAAATAATGGGTTTTGTTTTATTTGATTGATTTGCTTGGTATAGCAAAGGTGCCTTTCCCTCCCTCCCTCCCCCTTTAAACTTTGTTTTGTAAGACTTGTTTGAAACCCAAACAAGTCCAAAAGACTCGCACTGACTGTTACCTTTGTCCAGGCTATCCCAAACTTCTCTATGCTCTCATTTTATTAAAAGCAGGTGCTCCCTGGAATCTCTGGGACCTTTTTGAGGCATTCAAAGCAGAATATAAAGAGTGGTCTCATCTCCTTCCTTAATCCTGGTGGTTGGGATGTCCCACTTGTATCATAGTTGTTTTTATTATTACTGATGTGCTCCGCTGTTTTTAAATGTGAACTTGTGCGCAGATGTGCAGATTCAATGTTCTTGTTACAGATTGAATAAATTTTTATTTTGAAGACAAAATGTTTGTTTCAAGTGTAACAAAAGAGGGAGGTGCTGAGGAACGTGGGGGTTAGAAAACAGCAGGGACAACAGACAGACCAGCACACACTGGAGAACTTAATGTGGGGAGGTAAACATATGTAAACATATACACATATGTACATGCATTTATGTGCATGTATATAACCTACCTTTCACAAAAAACTGCGTAGGAAACAGTTAGAAAAAATTGCAGACAATGAGACTCAAATCAGGTGACAAGGCTGGGAACTCGGCTGGTCAAAGAGTCATTCACAGAAGCTCTCACCTGAATATTAGAATGAATAAACAAAATTCTTCTGCCAGCTGTGGTGCCGAGTGACTGGTGTGGGACATCTGCGGTGACCTGCTCTAGCAGTGTCTGGATTTATTGGGTGAGTGACCTCACTGGACATTAACACAGAACAAACAAGTTTTCATCACAGTGAAATCTACTAGGCTAGGGAGAGGGCTCAGTGGTATGAGCACTGACTGTTCTTCCAAAGAACACAAGTTCCTACATGGCAGCTCACAACTGTCTGTAACTCCAAGATCTGACATCTCTCACTCACATGCATTCAGGCAAAATGCAAATGCACATAAAAACTTAAAAGCTACAAAACCCAAATACAGTAAAATCCAAGTATAGTACAGTACAGCCCAACTCCAATATAGTTCAGCCCAAATACAGTATTATCGGGGGGAGCTCTATCAGTTGCCCAATTGTCAAACAAAATTTCTGATGTTTTCAAAGAAAACGCCAGCCTACTTATTTCTGAGTTGGTCAAATGAGTGTCACACTGCTAATCTCCAGTGGGTATACATGGTGGTGAAGGTATGATCACCTCTCAAAATATTTCAGGAGTGCTTGGACTCCTGACCAACTAAATATGTTCAGTCTTGGCTTTGTAGCCAAAGCAAATGAACAAATTAATCTCAGTTGTCAGGTCTTGTTCAGGAAATGAGTTTGTGAAACAAAATTCCTTTTAGCCTCGTGGATTGCAGTTCAGAACCACTGACAGTTCTATGGGGGAACCAAGCCCAGTGGCGGCTTTGCCTGACTGGTATTTTGTTTTTAACTTTGTGTGTGTGGATATTTTCCCTGCATGTATGTTGGTGCACCACATGTGTGTCTGGTACCTGTGGAAGTATTAGGAAAGTATTGGATTCCCAAGAACTGGCGTTAGAGATGGTTGTAAGCTGCTGTGTGGATTCTGTAGCACCAACAATTTCTGGTTCTGTTCCTCTACAAGCCACTAATTGCCTAAACCCCTCCTGAGAAACAAGCCTATAGACACCCACGTGCTCATGGGTGTGCTCTCTCTCTCTTTCTCTCTCTCTCTCTCTCTCTCTCTCTGTGTGTGTGTGTGTGTGTGTGTGTGTGTGTGAGAGAGAGAGAGAGAGAGAGAGAGAGAGAGAGAGAGAGACTGGTCTCTGGAAAACTGTACTACTGAGTCTATGTGCTGCCTGAAATTGACCCCATACTGCCCTTCAGAACCTAAGATGGGAGGGAAGAAATCAAGAACTCGTGGGCAAACACTGAATAAACAGCAACTCAAGAAACTGGCTGTATTTTATCTTCTTGACCTTGAACACTACTCAAGACTGGGTCTTGGGGGTGAGGGATTCTGCCCTAAAATAAAGGGATCATCACAAAGACCAAAGGGCTAAACATCTTCAGAGTTGGTCTCTCTGACCGCTAAAATATGGCCAAATATCTGTGCCAACATCTTCCCCTTGAACCCGGTGCTGGTAGTTAGTTCACTTTTCTCTGCCTGGCTTAAGCCGTGGCTCATAGAACCTTCTAATAGGGATGAAATGCCCATGCCGGTGCCACTGTTTTAAGTTCTCAAACAATCGCCATCGATGTTAACAGAAGTAGCCTCATCAATTGCCCTGGGCCAACCTAGACCCTCATCAAGCGACTGAGACGATTCCCCCAGAGTACCTTCTGGGGCCTCTTCGCGGCCGGTCGTAGCTGTTCGGGGACAACCCCGCCCCCTGGGAGCGACTAAATTAGCTGCGCGATTGCCGCAGGAATGCGGCGCGCAGGCACCTGATCTCGCGCGGTGGCTCCCAGTCTCCGCGTCCCTCTTTGGACCAAGCGCCTCCCGAACCTGTATGCGAGAGACGGTGGCAGACACAAGGCACGAACACCCCGCAAGCGCACGCACACTTACTTTTCCCGTTTTACAGCGGAGTTGAGACGCCGGACTTTCCCGCGCTGGACAGGGCGTGGCCGCTCTGGCCTGGCCCTGCCCCCGTCCGGCCCCGCCCCCTCAGGTTGATGGCAGCAGCAGCTGGGACTGCAGCGGAGCCCGCAGCCGAGAGCCGCAGGCAGCGGCCGGAACACCCTGGCCCGGACGCACGGACGCCGCCTCCTCGGCCCTTCGCATACCCCGGACCGCTCCGCAGAGGAGTCGCAGCGTGAGCACCTCCGCCCGGCTTAGGACCAGGTACCCCCCTCCCTGCCTCCGCTACCGCAGCCAACGGCGCGGGCGGGGTCTTTGGAGGGGGCAGAGGTCTGTGCCCCCCCCTCCCCCGCCGCTAAATTCGGTCCGGCAGGGAGGACTTGGTGTCTATATTTGGCCGGACAGCGCCTGACGAGGAGACACCTAGTCTCACACGAACGCACTGCTGGGGCAGGAGGCTGAAGGAGGGAGGAGTAGGCCGGCCTTCAGGCCTGGGGCTGCAGAAGTGGTTTGAAGGGCACAAGGATGCCCGGGCAGGGGAGGGGCAGGAAGCAGTTGGCCTTTGGGAGAACCTGCTTAGAGAACTTTTGGGAGAACCCCTTGGGAAGAGTAGCAAGCATAGCTAAGCTCCTAGCTCCAGAAGCTGAGATCCTAGCACCAGAAAGAGGACCTCACCTCCTCCCTGGTTGCACATCTGGTCCTTGCAGGTGGGGTCGAGGACTCCCACCCTCAAGAGAACAGACTAGCCAGCCCAGGCATTGCAAGAGGCTGGACCAAAGTATGATATTTGTGTCAAATGACCATAGCCAGGGCCCCCCCACCCCCACCCCACCCTGAGAAACCTGTGCATGGGGAAATGGATAGAAGGAAGATCGGCCTACTCCCACATACCCCACACCACGGGAGGAATCTTCTGAAAACTGTAGGGAGCAGGGCTAAAAGAAGGACCTCTTCGTTTGGCCAAACTGTAGAAAAAGACACATCGGCTTGAACTCTGTCAGCGATGTGAATATGGGATCTTGAAGGCTGCAATCCTACCTAGCCCAGCAGCTAGCCTTAAGCTACGGTCCACTGACTAAAAGAGAAGGTGTTGGTGGGGAGCATTTCAGAGAGAC
Organism: Mus minutoides; assembly: GCA_902729485.2. Classification (NCBI taxonomy): domain Eukaryota; kingdom Metazoa; phylum Chordata; class Mammalia; order Rodentia; family Muridae; genus Mus; species Mus minutoides. The sequence continues at coordinate 197,802 of LR750158.1, read as the reverse complement.
AAACACTTGCAAAGAGGTCTCTCACACATGACTAGCAGCATGAGGGGACCTCCTGATATTCCTCCTCAAAACATCAGGTCTTGGAGGAAGTTTCAGCCCTGTGTCAGCCTCCACTATCCCCGCTAGCCTGTGTGTCTAAGAAGCGATGAAATTCCCTATCCTTTTCCCTCATATTAAGCAACATGAGACAGATGTCAAAAACCAGCCTCCAACTTTGGTCATATCCTGGCCAGATAATCCTACTCACTCACTCCTCCCTCCCACAGTTCACAGGATTAAGGACCAACGTGCCTGTAGACTCTGATACTCCCTATCTTTGCCCCAGCCATGAGCCGGCGTGTTGTTCGGCAGAGCAAGTTCCGCCATGTGTTTGGTCAGGCAGCGAAGGCTGACCAGGCCTATGAGGACATCCGGGTATCCAAGGTCACATGGGACAGCGCCTTCTGTGCCGTCAACCCCAAATTTCTAGCCATTATTGTGGAGGCTGGAGGCGGAGGTGCCTTCATTGTCCTGCCTCTGGCCAAGGTGAGGGAAGGGGGTGGGGGGAGAGCAATTGGGAGGGCACTGGCTGGGATCTCTGGGATATATCCTACACTTGCCTTTTCTCACTGAAGTCCAGGCCTCCAGAAGGGCAGTTTGTGTGGATCGGGTACTCTGTCTTTGCCAAAGCCACAAAGAATGGTGGAGAACAGCAACATGAACATGGCCTGTGCCCAACCTCTAGGCCACAGGGCACTGTGTTCCTAGCAGAAACCAAGATGGGAGTTAGTGATGGAGATGGTTGGGATGCAGCAGACCAAGGTCCAGACTCTAACCTTATCTTTCCCTAGTGTCAGAGAAAGATAGAGTTAGAGAGATGGAGACACACACACAGAGAGAAACAGAAACAGAGACAGAGATGCAAACAGAGAGAGAGAGAGAGAGAGAGAAGAAAGTGTGTGTGTGTGTGTGTGTGTGTGTGTGTGTGTGTGTGTGTGTGTGTGTTCAGACTCTGATCCTGGGAGTGGAATGAAACTAAAAAGAGAATTACAACAGTCAGAGCCCTCCCTCCCCTACACACCAAGGAAAGGGCCAGGCACTACCTGCCACCTTTGCAGACACTTAGGCATCTGTACCCCAGGATAGATACCCCAAAGCATAACCTTGACCTAAATACTGAGCCCTAGACCTTGCTAAAGAAGACCTCACAAGTGGTGGGGTCAGGACAGGCCTGACAATAGCCTATGACTCACACTGGACAATGCAGACACCATCCAGAGACACCATCCCAAGGGCTCACATTTCAGCCCGGTCCACCTCCTCCCCCAGTGCGACTGCCATTTCAATGCCATTTAGCCACCCTCTCTCCCAGACTGCGTGCTTTGGGCCAATGCCAACCCCTGCAGAGTCTTCAGAGCTCCCACAACTTACTCATGAAGACAAAAAGAAAAGCGAGTGCCAGCCAGGCAGTGGTGGCACACGCCTTTAATCCCAGCACTTGGGAGGCAGAGGCAGGGGGATTTCTGAGTTCGAGGCCAGCCTGGTCTACAGAGTGAGTTCCAGGACAACCAGGGCTACACAGAGAAACCCTGTCTCGAAAAACAAAAAAGAAAGAAAGAAAAGAAAAGCGAGTGCCAGCCCCTGGTAAGGGATGCTGAGCACCAACACTGCCTGCTGCCTGTGGCTCCAAGGTGAAACCAAGGTGAAACCAGGGGGCTAAGCCACTGCAGTCAGGGTCACTCACTTAGACCTCTCTCTCCAGGGGCTTGCCAAAGGTACTCCAACTTAGGGGACAGGCTCAAGTACATCCTCCTCACAGGGTATGTGGGTACATGCACATAAGAGGGAGGCAAGATAAGCCTAGGCTAATAAACATAATGAGACTTCATGTTTTTTAAAAAAAAAAAAAGCCGGGCAGTGGTGGCACATGCCTTTAATCCCAGCACTTGGGAGGCAGAGGCAGGCGGGTTTCTGAGTTCGAGACCAGCCTGGTCTACAGAGTGAGTTCCAGGACAGCCAGGGCTACACAGAGAAACCCTGTCTCAAAAACAAACACTGGACCTTAATTTGAGTCTGGGTTCTGCTGTGGGTCCTTTGTTGGGTCGGCCTGTCTCTCTGAATCAGACTCCCTAATACAAAGGCTTTCACACTGCATCTCCAGCAAAGTTCAAGGAGTGGACTGGGGCTGGAGGAGGGGGAGCTAGATTCTGGAAAAGGTCTGCAAAGAGAAAACTAATAACGCAGAATCGAGAGGTAAACAAATCTACTGCCCACTCCAAAACCACATACAGGAGGGCGAGGACCTGGGGTGCAGCTCAGTGGCTGACCATTTACTCAGCAAGTGCCAGGCCCTGGGTTCCATTCCCAGCAGTGCTTGTGCACGTGCCCACACGAATGACAGTGATCCCACATCTCCCTTTCTGACCCCTCCAGACAGGACGAGTGGATAAAAACTACCCACTGGTCACTGGGCACACTGGCCCTGTGCTGGACATTGACTGGTGCCCACACAATGACAACGTCATCGCCAGTGCCTCAGATGACACCACTGTCATGGTAGGAGACTAGTGGATGCTGCCAAGCTGGGCTGGGGAACGGGGAGGTGTCTCACCTGTGCTGGGGAAGGTGATAGAAGGGGCAGAGGCCAGGAGCTCTGCCCTGTCCTGCCCAGTTCCCAGATTATTTTTAGTTAAATACATACCCGCGCCCTCCCAGAGTGCACTGCCTAGAACTAATTATAACCATGGATAACTTGGGGCCCTTAGAGCAGGGGTACAGCACTCTGACGTTTTCTTGACAGAGCTCACAACTGCTGCTTCACGGTGCTGGTGCTTGGTGCTGGTACCACCAAGTTTTGCCCTGTATTTGACCCGTACCACTCAAGAAGACCAATAGCACTAAGTGGGCGGGGCCATCTCTGAATCCCACCTACTTGTTGCCTTTCTTCCTACCTAGGTGTGGCAGATTCCAGACTACACCCCTGTGCGAAACATCACAGAACCTGTCATCACACTCGAGGGCCACTCCAAGCGTGTGGGCATCCTGTCTTGGCATCCTACTGCCAGGAATGTCCTGCTCAGTGCAGGTCTGGGGTGGGGGCTAAGGAAGGTCCCTACTATAGATGAGGGTGGGAGTGAGGAAGGCCGGCCTCGGATGATATGCCTGGTCACTCTGGACAGGTGGTGATAATGTGATCATCATCTGGAATGTGGGCACTGGGGAGGTACTGCTGAGCCTGGACGACATACACCCTGACGTCATCCACAGCGTGTGTTGGAACAGCAATGGTAGCCTGCTAGCCACCACCTGCAAGGACAAGACCTTGCGCATCATTGACCCCCGGAAGAGTCAAGTGGTTGCGGTGAGTGTCTAGTCTGGCTGCCTACTCCCTAGCTAGCACCCCCTTGTTCAACACCAGCCGTTAGTGCCTGATAGCCAGTCATCAGAGCCTCTGGTCCCAGCTTTTACCTGTTTTATCCCTACTCCCGAGATTAGTCATGACCCAGCCCCCTCCACACCCCTTGCAGGCTCAACAGCCTCAATCCCTCCTACCCTGAGTAAACTCCCCGACTGCAACCCGGTTCGGTTCGCTCCCCTCCCATACATCTAAGAGCTCCGAGGAGGGCTCCTTGCTTTGAGATTGAGGAGGGAGAAGCTGGAAACTCCATCCTCCAACCAGAACCTGCATGAAACCTGAGCTCCAGGACCCTCTCCTCTCAGATATCCAACGCCATCTTCCAGGGTCTGGGGCCTGACTACCGAGACCTGACCCCCTTTCCACCGTTGACCCACTGGGTGGGGATGAAATAACCCTCAAGCGGTCCTTGTCCCAGCTGGGTGCCCTGGGGAGGCCAGTGGCCCTGTCCTGGCCAGCCTCCTTCTAACCTGGGATGTCGGGTGCCTGCATGTCTGCTTGGAGCACAGGCGTGGCGCGGCTGGGAGCCGGAGGGCGGGTGGGCGGGCACTCTAACCCACTAACCCTGCGAGCAGGAGCGAGCCCGGCCTCACGAGGGCGCCCGCCCACTGCGGGCCGTCTTCACCGCAGACGGGAAGCTGCTCAGCACCGGCTTCAGCAGGATGAGTGAGCGGCAACTCGCACTCTGGGACCCGGTAGGCCAGGCGGAGGCGGGCGCATTGGCTCGCTTTGCAGGGTCAACCAGGAGCACCCTCCTGAGTGGTGGCCCAACCCAAGAGGCCCAAGTGGAGCACGGGACTCCCTTGTGGGTAGAACACCACTGCAACCCTAGGATGCCTGCAGACATCACCCGCCCCAGTGATCAGCCTTTGAGGGTGCATAAGGACTGGAACCTGCTGAGAGCTCCAGGCCTCCTGCTCTCTCACAGCCCTGATCTCCAGGCTATGGTCCTGCCACTGACCTCGGAGAAGCTGCGTTCTTAGGACTCCTTTTCCCCACTCCCACCCCACACTCAGGTTGGCAAGGTTGCTCAGTTTTCCATCTCCCGAAGGCAGGCAGCAAGGTGATGCTCCTCCCTTCTCCCCCTTCCTCCCAGGAGAGGTTTGCAGCCCACGAGGGGATGAGACCCATGCGGGCTGTCTTCACGCGGCTGGGTCATATCTTCACCACGGGATTCACCCGCATGAGCCAGCGAGAGCTAGGCCTGTGGGACCCGGTAACACAGCTGGAGGCTTGGGGTGTGTGCCCCGGGGGCTGGCATCACGGGCGAGGGGCCAGACGCCCCGCACCCGCAGGGTATGCCCATTCCGACAGGGCTGAAGGTTGCTGCCACCTGACACCCAACAATGCCCAGTTTTGCTGCGTCGCCTGAAGGAGCTCGCGCTGGCGCCCCCTCCTGGTGATGCCTAGTCCCTGGGGGTGGTTTGCTGTGACTGCATGCAACCGCACAGGTTGTTCCTGTGCGAGGGAAAGGGAAAAAAGATGCAGATGGGTCTAGAAGAAGAGCCTGTAGCTCTCACCAGAGCTGTCTTGGAAACGCATGGGATTTGGGGTGGCCATAAAGCGAATTCTGATGTAACCCGGGGGGGAAGAACAGGGCTGGTCACTCTCCCTGTGCTCGGCAGAACAATTTCGAAGAGCCAGTGGCCCTGCAGGAGATGGACACAAGCAACGGAGTGTTACTACCATTCTACGATCCTGACTCCAGCATCGTCTACTTGTGTGGCAAGGTGCTGGAGGCTGGGCTGGAAGAACCAGGGCCAGGATGAAGATGTGAGCACGCTGTCTGGCAGTGCCATCTAAACTGGCTGGTTTTGCAGGGTGACAGTAGCATTCGGTACTTTGAAATTACGGAAGAACCACCTTTCGTGCATTATCTGAACACATTTAGCAGCAAAGAACCGCAACGGGGTATGGGTTTCATGCCCAAGCGGGGACTGGATGTCAGCAAATGTGAAATCGCCAGGTCAGCACTTTTGTCCCTCTGGTCCCCCTGTCTCTCTGTTCCTCATGTCAGCTCCGGAGCTTCCCCTAATTGTGCTGTTCTTTGAGAAAAAGAAAGGAGTCATACTAGTCTTTTTCAGTGACAGTTCCAGCACTGTCCCACTAGCCTGACATTCCAACAGAGGTATTTTAACCCAACACTGATAATGTGTGAATGGTAATTACTCAGCGTGTTAACTTTCAACACCTATAGGGATTTTAAAGGATGGGGAGTCAGCAGGAATGTTGAATTTCCCCTCCCTCATAGGTTCTACAAGCTGCACGAACGAAAGTGCGAACCCATCATCATGACTGTACCCCGAAAGGTGAGGAAGGAGGGCGTTGGCTGGAAAGCATCAAAACACAGCCATCCAACGCTTAGCTCACACAGGCCCTCCTGTCCACCCACCCCCTCAGTCAGACCTGTTCCAGGATGACCTATACCCAGACACGCCTGGCCCTGAGCCTGCCCTGGAAGCTGATGAGTGGCTGTCGGGTCAGGATGCAGAACCTGTGCTCATTTCGCTGAAGGAAGGCTACGTCCCCCCAAAACACCGTGAGCTCCGGGTCACCAAACGCAACATCCTAGATGTGCGCCCGCCGGCCAGTCCTCGGCGCAGCCAGTCCGCCAGCGAGGCTCCCTTGTCGGTAAGCTCTGAGATCTGACCACGCCACCCCGACTCTATCCCCTGCCTCCTGCTCTCTGCCACGGTCTCTTCTGTCTCCCACACGACAGCAGCAGCACACCCTGGAGACATTGCTGGAGGAGATCAAGGCCCTCCGAGAGCGAGTGCAGGCCCAAGAGGAGCGCATCACTGCGTTGGAAAACATGCTCTGTGAGCTGGTGGACGGCACGGACTAGCACTGCATACGCACTGCGAAGCTCTGCACACTGCAGACCCAATGGGGCAGGGCGCACCGACTGGCAGCACCGGCTTTTGGTCTGGAACTCTGCACCCTGCCTCGTGGGGTTGGAATTAGGGGAGAGATCAGAAAAGAAACTCCATCTCCCACAAGAGGCCTGAACACACAGATCTTAAATGGCAGGGACTGAGCTCCTTACTAGGTCCCCGGACTTTGCAAGATCAGGCCTCGGGGAAGCCTGGGGTAATGTGGCCTTAGCAGTGGTGCTCCATGGTGAGGTGGTGTCCCTCTCTGTCCCTTACCCTGGGTAGGGGAAGTGCTTAGTATTAGCATGATCCTGGGGATACTGAGGGGCTTAGGCCTGACCTCATAGGAATAGCGATTCAACAGATATCCCCAGAACCTCAGGAAATTTCCAGTATTTCTCCTAATAAGCAGAACCCTGTTTCTATTGCCAGAAGAGCTTAACCCACTGGCTTCAACCATAAGTCTATGGCAGAGGACTCTTCCCATCTTCCCACTTCCAAAGACGGCAGCTTCTTGGAGACAAACAGACCCCACCAGAGAAATCTCAGAAGAACTGGCACATGGAAGCAGGTTCAACACACACACACACACACACACACACACCAGCACTCTGTTGACTCTTTTAGAAACAGAGGCATTACTAATGAAATACTTCACTAAGTACAAGTCTGTGCCTCTTGCACAGAGAGCCAATATGCCACCCCCATTTCCCCAAGGCACCATGAGGGAACCAGGCCTTGCCCAAACTAGGGGGGGACCTCAATCCCTTTTGGAAGCCTGAGGAGACTTAGCAAATGTAAGCTGGACTGAGGACCCACCAGGCAGCTTTTAATCCCAGGTCATCCATCTTTGCATTGAGGTTCCCAAGACCCCACTCACTCCCCACCCCCGTGGGCACTTCTCCCCAATAAAGTTAGGTAGAAACGCATCTGGTTTGAAACCGCTTTTATTTGTGCCTCAGAATCAGTCTGGTGCCCCTGGCATCAGGGAAGGGAAGAGGAAGAACAATTTTGCTTTGTTGCTCTTTTCTTGACCCCCTTTTGTGCCCCTTCTGAGCCCCTGGCAGAGAGAAGCCAGCCAGAAGGCAGCCCAGGACAAGGGTGTGGCCCCTGCTTCATGGGACCTGTGCTTCTTTAGGTAGGTAGGGTGGAAAAGAGAGAGCCGGGGTTAGCACCATTGGATAAAGGGTGTTAGTCGGCCCCTGAATGGGGGCAGGGGTGCACAACCACATAGGGCTAGCAGCAGCTGGTAGGAAGGGGTGGGTGGTGACAGTGGTGCCAGGGCCCTCATTAACCCTTTTGTGTCGGGTCTAGTGCTTGCCCCCAAGCCAATATGCTTCCCCCATTCCCCAAGGCACCGTGAGGGAACCAGGCCTTGCCCAAATTAGGGGGCACCTTAGGCACACTCCCTGATCACAAGAAAAACGTGCTGTGGGCATTGGAGGGGGTTCCAATTCCTGGCTGCCTAAGGAGAAGCTAGGACCACCCTGAGACACAGGACAGGTGTGGGGACTGGGGGGGGGCACCCCGCTAAGTGCACTTGACGCTGAAATGCCGGGGTGGGGAGGAGCTGGGCCCTTGACGTGCTGGTTTGTGTCTGGGACAAAGCAGCGAGACACAGCACGCAGGGCGATCAGCTGCCTCCCAGGGGTGAAGAGCTGAGATGCGAAGGCTTCAGGGACAGTGTCCTGGAGAGGGGTCAGTGAGCAAGGAGGAGGACCAGCCATAAGGAGCAAGGGACGGGACAGTGCTCCTCTCAAGGATTCGTTCCCTTTTCAATACCACCTGCCTCCGCCCTTGGACAGATCTGAGCCCAGAGACGCGGATTAGGGGTCACCATACAGCAAAGCAGGGAGGCCAGCACGCCTCTAGGACTCTGGCCTGGAAAGTTATTCCACGCTTGTATCAAACCCCTGGCATCTCAAGCTTGATGCGCTGCTACACCCCCAATGCGATGGCTCCAGACTCCAGCAGCCGCTCGGCAGGTGCGCAGACCCGGGTCCTGCGTGGAGTGGGCGAGGGTCCCAGCAGGAGGCGCTACTGTTCGGTCAGCGAGAGCCGCAAGATCCGCTCCAACTCTTCCTCCTCCTGGCGCACTCGCCTCCGCCTCTCCTCCTGCTCCTGAGCGGACAACTCCATAGCCAGCCGCAGCTGCTCGTCGTAGCTCCGGAACACGTGGCTGCTGGAGCCGGGACCTGGGCTGGGCCGAGGGCTGGGCACTGGAGCCGGGGGCATGGGCTGGCGCTGCGGCGTGGGTGGGGCGCTCCTGGGGGCGGGGAGGATTTGTCGAGCGCTCCCCGCTCCCGGCACACCTGGGACACCTGCTCGTAAGCGGGGCAGGAGACATCGTGGAGGTCCCAGGGCTGGGCAGGCTTGCCACCCTCTTGGGGAAGCCATGAGTCTCGATGGGCTGTCCTGGCCCCACCCAGTTGTGGCAGATCCCAGGTCCCGCCAACCTGTCTGTTGTTGAGGGTCTGAAGGTCCAGGGAGCTAGGTCCCTGATCTCTGCACATGCCTGGAGACTGGCCACCCTCCCTGTGCCAGGAAAGGGGGTTGGCAGAAGCCATCTTGATAACGGGTTCTCGATACCAGGTGGAGCCCTGTTGAAGGCACTGAGGGTTCTCTGGGCCTAGTAGGGTTCCAGTGTCACTGTGCAGTATGATGGCTTAGTGAGGGTCCCTGTGCATGTGGGTCAGGGGTAGGAGAGGGAACAGGCACCTCTAGGTTCTCTTTGGCCTCATGGGCACTGACCTGTCCTGTCGGCGGCCTTCATAGGACATGGGGTGGGTGCCTGGCTTGCTGTTGGTTAGTGCCTCCCAGATGGTGACCTGAAAGGAAAAGCCTGTTAGCTGGGCTTGTCTGCACTCGCTGTAGCTTAGAATGGCATCGGGAACACACCTGGTCATACTCACTGCCCGCCTCAAGCAGGCTCTGCTGGATGGCAAACTGCAACAGGTCATCATCTTCATCACGAGGCGCAGCCTCTCGCTGGCCGCCCAGCACGCTGTAGCCACGTGGGGCCTCGAACAGTGCAGGGGAGATCTCACAGGCACGACAGGAGGCTGGAGGCGTGGGCCAGGGGTCAGGTGTGGGCTGGGCTCACCCCTTGGTGTCTGGGGGGGAAATGGAGCCGAGCTTGGGAAGGGTAGGACTCTGTGGGAAGTGGAGAGTCTCACTGGTAGAGCTGGAGCTGCTGACGCTGGAAGAGTCACTGCCAGGGGAGGGTGTCTCGCTGCTGGGGCTACCTCGCACCGAGGGTACTGGCTCATCGCAGCCATTGAGGTTCCCGAAGGTGATGCGGGCGTTGAGGATGTGAAAGATCGGGATTTCTGAGGATAAAGAAGCCATTAGGCACTGTGGCCTAGCCCCTCCCTCATACCTAGGCCCCAGATTGCCTCTAAATCACATCCTCTCCAAGTGGCTGAGGAGAAATGGGGCTAGGGTGTGGGGTGGATGGCTTACCAATCTTGACTGGGAAGCCAGGAGGCAGGCGCAATGTGATGAAGTCCCGGAGCTTGGCAAAAAGTGCATTGCTGACAGCCATGAGGTCAATGATGGGAGCCACCTGCTCACACAGGGACAGGGGATGCTCCTCACACAGCCACAGCTTGGCCTTGAACCTGCTCCCCAGATCCCAAGGCGTAAGGGAAGCTGTAGGAAGGCATGGCCTCCTAACACCTCCTGGACCCCTGCCCTGCCCTGCCCTGCCCTGCCCTGCCCTGCCCTGCCCTGCCCTGCCCTGCCCTGCCCTGCCCTGCCTTGCCCTGCCCTGCCCTCCCCAGGAAGAGCAGGGGGCCTCACTTCTGCGTCTTGGTGGTCAGCTCCATGGGACGTCCCATGGCCCGGTTGCCAAGCTCAAAGTTGGGGTTGAAGTATTCCTCTGCAGTGATGGCAGGGGGGTTGGCTTGGCTCAGAGTCTGAGTGATCAGGGTCTATAGCACACAGGAGGGAGTCCTCAGTCTCTGATCCATCCCCAACACCTCCCAGCATAGGGCTGGCATGGCTTTCTCCACATAGGTCAGAGTAAGCAGGGTACCACCCAAACCTCCTAAGATATATCCCCACCCTGTACTCACTCACCCCATTTTGGGGTCCCCCGTGCTGCTCGGCAATTCCCAGGAAAGACTGCAGAGGTGTCTTACAACCTAGAAAGAATGTGGGGTCTCAAGGGATACTGCAGCCCCAACACTCGGGTGCCTGGGGTAGGGGTGTGGGTAGCTCCGTACCCCATATTCCTAGCCACTTTCACCTAAAAATGATGAGGACTCTTGAAAACAGGGCTCAGGACCACTGCAAGCTTGGGAAAAATGAAAGGACACCCAAGCCAGGCAGGAAGGAGGCAGGAAGGAGGACGGATGTCTGTGAGTTTGAGGCCAGCCTGGGTACATGAAGGATTTGAGACCAGGGTTACATAGTGAGAATTTGAGACCTGTCTCAATAAACAAACAAACAAACAAACAAACAAACAAACACTTAAGGCTCAGAAGAAACTTCCAAGCATGCCGCTCTCTAGGTTGGTGACTATGGACAGCAAAGCACCCGTCTTCTCTTTGGGAATGTGTGTATGCCTCCCATTAGGTATTTCCATATTAATGACTTCATTTGGTTCTTGTATAGGTAGGAGTTACATGTATCTGCTTGAGACAAGTTAACAGTACCCAATGGATGTGTGTGAAATAAACAAGCAGACACTCAGTGGCAAGGTGCCCTGACTTTTCTACTCAGGCTTTGAGACAGATGACTAGATTAGCCTCCAAATGCTATGCATGACATTTCTCTCCTAACTGCAATACAGACATTAGTAATCAATCACTGAGCCCAAATGAGGCCCAGGACCTTCTTTGCAGTATGTTACACAGCTATTTGAATTGAAATCCATTCGTCTGTCTGAGCCATCCTGGCACTGGAGTGCCAGGGGATGCTGTTGGGAACACTCAGATGGGAGGTGTCCCTCCCAGCCTACAAGCATCTCTCCTCATTTGCCTCAAGCTCATTACCTTTGACTTTGCCTTTATGTTGTTCTGAAAGATGCTCTGTCCGTGTCCGGGTGATGAGCTCTACATTGGAGGCCCCGTATACCTAAGGACAGAGACAAAGAGGTCTGGAGACAGCTCTGGTGCCCACACTCAGGAATTTTCAAACACTCTCATCAATAAACATCTTAGAGGGGACCTCTGCCCCCGACTCTAGGCATATTGGCAAATAAATACGGTAAACTATTCATCCACTTATTTATAGTCATTCAACAAACTTTTTAATGGGGCTTGGGATTGAACTCAGGGCCCCTGGTACTCTAGGCAAGTGTTCTACCAGTAGGCTGCAGCCCCAGCCCAGGCTAGCAGATGTTTTAGAGCAGTTAGATGCCAGCCATTGAGGCAGACATTGGGAATACAAATGCTGAACAACCGAACACAGTCCCTGCCCCTTTGAGAGTCACATTCTAGTTGGAAAAACAAGAAATTAGACAGTTTTAAAAGTGAGATGCAAGCCGGGCATGGTGGTGCGCACCTTTAATCCCAGCACTCGGGAGACAGAGGCAGGTGGATTTCTGAGTTCGAGGCCAGCCTGGTCTACAAAGTGAGTTCCAGGACAGCCAGGGCTACACAGAGAAACCCTGTCTCGAAAAACCAAAACCAACCAACCAAACAAACAAACAAAAAAGTGAGATGCAGGGCTGGAGAGGTGACTCAGTGGTTAAGAGCACTGACTGCTCTTCCAGAGGTCCTGAATTCAATTCCCAGCAACCACATGGTGGCTCACAACCATCTGTAATGGGATCTGATGCCCTCTTCTGGTGTGTCTGAAGACAGCTACAGTGTACTCATACATAAAATAAATAAATCTTTTTTTTTTAAGTGAGATGCATGCAGTAGCCGAGACACCTGAGACCTCTTCTCTGAGCATACAGACCAGGGAGGAGACATGTGCAGAGCCTTAAAGCCTGTGTCAGCTCCTTCATTCGTCATGTGCTGGGCAGGTACGGCTCCTCGGTGACAGGGTTTTAGAGGCCTGGCCTTGAGGACAGGTGGCCAAGATACGATCGCTACTAGCTCTGCTACCTATTATTGTACACAAGTGCTTCGGTGCCTCTACGAGGTCAGTGAGCCACTGCAATCCTCGAAGCCTCGTCTGTAGGCCAGGATAACAGCCGGCAACCCCAGCTGGGTGGAGTGCTTAAGATTAAGTGGAGTCTATGAAGAAAGCTCAGTACCTCATCTATAGAGTGGGGATAAGAGCATCTGCCTGTTGTGAGGAGGAAATGAGGGTGGTATGAGTTTCTCTGCACCCACACAGCATGTCCGAACAGAGCCTTGGATGTGACTACCCTAAGGATTCTGCAAACGGCCTTCTCCTGGGAACCTGTTGATCTCCTGCCTTTCCTCCATGCTGGGTTGCCTCTGTACCCACAGGCTGGGGAAAGTGGATTAGGAGTGTGCTCACCTTGGCCTCGTACCCATTCACCATCTCTGTCTTCTCGCTGCGCCAGCCCAGAATGCCAGTCTTGTTCCTGGGGAGGTAGAGTGGTCCAGGTGAAAGAGTGGCCCATCAGGCTGGCTCCTGGCCACCCAGGCTATAGCAGCTCACCTCTCAAAGGAGATGTTCTTGGTGTCAAGCTGTGTGGTGACAACAGGTGCAGTTAGCCTGCTCAGCACCTGTTCCTCCGAGGGCTGGGCAGCAGCCAGCAGTAGCTCCCGATCCTGCCCGGCCAGCGCCAGGGTCTCCATGTACACCACACGGCGGTCATGGTCAATCTCCATGACCACAGCACTTGTGTCTGCCACCAGGGAACAGCACAGGGGTCAGGGTACTCTGGGGCTGTCCGCTGTCTCCCGCCCTGCCCGACCTACTGCCTCACTGACCTTGACCTCTGAAGACGAAGCTGCGATTTCCCCTCTGCCAGGTCATATGGTCAAAGCCCAGAAGCGTGGTGTCTACCCTCAGGTTCTGCCCACTCTTCCACACTTTATATGTGTCACTAGGGCAGATCTTGGATACCAGAGGCACTGGGTAGAAGTGAAGGTCAGAAAGGACTTCAGTTTCCTGGGCCAGCTAGGGGCACAGGAGTTAGAGCTAGCGGTACAGCTAGAAAAGAACTAGAGAGCTCACACAGGAGAGGCTCTTCCTTTACCACCACCCCTAACGGTGTCTCTAGTACCCACGGTGCATTCATGCCACCATTCAACCTCATCCAAGCTTTCAACAGGTATTTACTGACCACCAAACCCAAGCCAGGCATTGGAGATACAACACTGAACAAGGTAAGTCCCCTGCCTGTTGGACTTGACCTTACATCAACATCAGGCACTAAATAAGCAAACCATTACAGAGGAAAAGAAATCATAGTGGAATCATGACAGTATCTGGGACAACCTGGAAAGACCTAGCTGGAAGTTGGCACTGAGCTGAGGCTAGATGAGAGGCAGCCCCAGGAAGAGCATGGAACCACACTCCAGGGAGGGGAGGCACAGTGAACTCAGAGTCCCCGGGTCAAGTTCAGCTCCTCTTACCCCAACTTGTGAACTCCCACTTCATCTCCACATAGAAATCCTGGGCCTGGAGGAGGACAGAGACAGGGGCTGAGCTGACATTAGATCAGGACACAGGGCCACAGTCGGCAGGTAGAGATCTGGGTCTCACCTTTCGTAGCTTCTCCAGGAGCATGGGGATACCTGCCAGTCGCTTCACCACCCGCTGGTAGTCCCGGTACCGCAGCACCAGCTGCACCAGCTCAAGGTCCCTGGTGCTCACAGCCTCTTGCAGCACTGGGGGAAGGGAAGTGATATCACAGGGTAAGACTCCAGCCCACTTCCAGTGAGTGGCTGACATTGGGTGCAGGGCTAAGGTAAACAAGGGTGCCCACCTGTCCAACCACTGCGATTCTCCCTGCCCACATCTGCACCATGTGCCAAGAGCACACGGGCACATTCCAGGTGCCCCAGGGTGGTAGCCAGATGCAGAGGAGTCCGGCCTCGGGGATCTAGTTGTTCAATGTCCACCTGCAGAAGAAGTTGAGATGGAGCCCTGGTTACTTCGCAGGAACCTGACGTGGACCTAGGCTGGCCGCAGCTCTCTGCTATGTCACCTGGTCCAGCTCACAAGGCCGTGAGAGAGACCAACATGATGAGCTATGCCAGGAGAATGGAGAGGGGCACAGAGACAAGGAAGAAAGGATGCTGGGGGAACTGTCCTTCCTGTCTACTAGGCCCCCAGGTAGAGTTAGTTATCCACCTGGTATCTTGGGCCTCCTGTGGAAAGCAGGGCAGAGACTGAATGGCGGTCCATCCAAAGTGCTGCTAGCCAAGGAGGTTGCCTATGGTGAAACCCTCCTAGTGGTCTCAGACCATACTGTCAAGAAGCACATCCAATTTACAGTGTTGGCATGACCACTGAGTATCAGTTGGCAAACAGCTAGGACAAGACCTACACAGCAGGCAGTACACACACCCATAATCCCAGCACTGGGAAGGCTGGAACAGGAAGACTGTGAGTTCAAGGATAGCCCACACTACATAGTGCACAACACCTTTCCTCTTTCAACACTGGTAGTGCTAAAGGACTTTACCACATGACTTCAGAGCCCCGTGTGACGCCTTTGGGCTCGTGCATCAACCTTTTCATAAATCCTATGATCTCAGAAATGATATTCCACTACACACAACTACATTGTGTTGTAAAAAGCTTATGTGAGGCCGGGCGTGGTGGCGCACGCCTTTAATCCCAGCACTCGGGAGGCAGAGGCAGGCGGATTTCTGAGTTCGAGGCCAGCCTGGTCTACAGAGTTAGTTCCAGGACAGCCGGGGCTATACAGAGAAACCCTGTCTCAAAAAACCAAAAAAAAAAAAAAAAAAAGCTTATGTGTTGGGGCTGGCGAGATGGCTCAGCAGGTAAGAGCACTGACGGCTCCTGAGTTCAAATTCCAGCAAAATTACCAATGGCTCACAACCATTGGTAATGAGATCTGATGCCTTCTTCTGGTATGTCTGAAATCAGCTACAGTGTACTTATGTATAATAATAAATAAAAATTTAAAAAATATATGTATTAAACATAAATATTTAAATATTTCTCAAGGGTTTGAACTTCTAGTTCAATTCAATGAGTTGACCATATGTTTGCTAATACCTTTCCAAAACCTTCTCTCCCAACCAAGCTGACGAAACAAAAACTATACTGAATGTGGACAGGGTCACTATCGCTTCAAAATATATGAAAGAAATTGTTTTCAGACAATTGACAACAGGTGTCTCTGACTGGGACCCCTGACCTGGTGGCTTCCCAGGACTTCTACCGGAAGGAACATCCTAGGTTGTTACTCAGAGAGGGGGATCAGCAGCAGGCTTCTTTGCAGGAATCCAAAGAAGGTGGAGCAGTAAGATGCAAAGTCCTGGATAAGCAGGACTGTGAGGGAGGGTGGGGAAGGGGAGAGAGAGCAGAGAGCGGGGCTGGTCCTTTGCACAGGGGACGCTCTGGGTCTTCACTGATTCTACCAAACCTTTTCTGTGCACAGAAAACTACAAGATTCTACAAAATAGGAGTGGACAAAGCTCGCTGAGGGCCACTATTCACGCTCAAGTATACTGGGAAGAGTCTGTTGATTTGCCCGTCTATTTAGTAGACTCCAGATGTTCTGTGACCCTTCAGAGTAGGGTAAACTGTCCTAGAGAAGAGGCTAACCTGGAGTCACTCAAACAGACTATGTGTTAGCATCCAAAGATTCACACTCATTTGCAAGTAATTAATTTGCTAAAAGGAGGCCTAAAATCCTTTAAAGCAGTGGTTCTCACTCAAGGAGGAGGTTGAGACTCCTTTAGGGGTTGCATATCAGATATCCTGCATATCAGATATTTACATTATGGTTCATAACAGTCGCAAAATTACAGTTATGAAATAGCAACAAAATAATTTTATGGTTGGAGTCCCACAGCATGAGGGAGTCTAGCCAAGGGCTGCAGCGTTAGGAAGGTTGAGAACCACTACTTTTTAAAGGAAGACAAAATTTAGGTATTTAATATGTATCTGCAAGTCCAACATCCAGTCAAAACTTGGAAGAAGGAATATGATGCAGGATGCGGTGGCTTAGACTTGTAATCCCAACAGGAGGCAAAGGTAATGGTTCCAATAGCTTGGACTACGTAAGGAAACTGTCTCCAAAACTACCACGCGTGCTCTCGGGTGTGCCTTACTTTCTGCGCCTTGCCTCTCTTTCTCTTAACGCTCATATTTAAACCTTTATTAAATCCCAACTCAAAGTCATTATAAAAACAGCCGCCCTTCAAAAATTACTACACACATCATGGAAAATACTGTCTGTAATCAAGAGGAAAGAGCATTCAGTAGACACCCAGAAATCAGATAGTGGTGCAATATGGTCGAGTTTGAGATTTTTGGAGTTTTCTTTTGCTGACTTCTGAGTGAGCCTGCGCTATGAAGCCCAAGCTGGCACTGACACTGCTCTCCCCTCCCACCTCCTCGGTTGGCTGTTGTTATTGAAGGGGGAGGAGTTAAGACACCATCTTAGCTGGCCTTGAACTTAGGAGGTAGCTAAGGCTACTTGGATCCTTGATCCTCTTACCTTAGCCTCCTAAGTCCTGGGACTATAAGCATGTGCTACCATACCCAGAGTGACATCTGTAGACCTATGTCAAGGACCTCCAGGTATCATCACCATAAATTTCCATGACAGCTCCAGAATCCAATGACTAATGTCTTTACAGAACATACAGAAATAGAGACAAAGACTATGCAATCATAGGCAATGGGTGCCTAGTGCTACGGGAAGTCAGAACAGGCAGGGACGGGGTCTCCTCTAGAGACATGGAAGGCATATGCCTCTTTCTGACACTTGAGAATTCTGAGAGAGTAAATTTTGGGTCTTTTGTCTTGGGGTTTTAAAGAAAAGCCTGGATCTAGCCGGGCAGTGGTGGTGTACGCCTTTAATCCCAGCACTCAGGAGGCAGAGGCAGGCGGATTTCTGAGTTCAAGGCCAGCCTGGTCTACAGAGTGAGTTCCAGGACATCCAGGGCTATAAAGAGAAACCCTGGGGGCTGGTGAGATGGCTCAGCGGGTAAGA
>LR750158.1:119859-180364 GCA_902729485.2 Mus minutoides | reverse complement strand
AAAAAAAAAAAAAAAAAAAAAAAAAAAAAAAAAAAAAAAAAAAAAAAAAAAAAAAAAAAAAAAAAAAAGAGAAACCCTGTCTTGAAAAACAAAAACAAAACAAAACAAAACAAAAGGCCTGGATCAGCGGGACAAGAAAAGCTCTTGCTTCTCAGTAGAAGCCCAAAGGCAGCAGTGAAAGCTCACAGTGCCTGGGTAGAGGAAAGGAGGACTCCACGCAAAACTCTATACCTCATGAAAACACTCTTCCAAAACGGAGGGGAAATGGAGACTCTGTGGTGGGCCACAGCTAAGAGAACCGACTGCCAGGAGATGTGTGGAAAAGAGTCAGGTGGGAAGAAAATGATACCAGATGGAGGCACGGATCTACACAAAGGAACGAAGAACGCCAAAAATGTTACATTTGCAAGTATAAGAATGTCAGTAAAATATTTAAAACCCACAAGAATAAAGAGATGTCAGCAGATGAGAATCTTCAGAAGATGGACGGTGGCTAAGAATCACTTCTGACTTTTGTGTAACAGAGGAAGCCAGCGTCCACAGTTGGGGAGGGAACCCAAAACAGCAAGCCAGGTCACCCCAAGAGCATCAGCAGCAAGTGTGCTGGACTTGGGGACACTGACCACAGCAAAGGACAAGGTTATAGGACACAACACTGGCGCCCCTTCCACTGCATCCAAGCTATAAGCAGCCAGAACGCAGTTGTGTCTTCTTTCCACCTCCCCACCCCTCCACCCAGGTAAAGTAGAGTTCTTCCTTGGAGGAAGTGATGGCCCCAATGACCTCTGAATAGAGATGTTTGGGTTCCCATGATGCCCAATTGTCCTATATGTCAGTGAGCTCCAGGCCCCATTTTCACAAGTATCCCTGCAGCCACATGTGACTAGCCACTGGAGACAAAGTGTCCAGTGTATAACCAACCGGAATAGACAATGGGATGCTGGGGGGTTGGGGGGGACGGGGACTGCCTCTGCAGGCAGTGAAAGGAACTTGGTGGGTCAGCAATGTGCACCCTCAGAAAAAGATGGGAAGATGACTGAGTTCTCAGACTGAGAGCCCCGCCAGCCTCCTGAGACCCGGGCATCTTCTGCACCTTCCCTGGCGTGCTTCATTCCCGCACAGCTGCCCCTGGCTCCTCTCACAGTGGACAGCGCCTCCCTTCAGTGCATATTCAGGTTAAACCGTACAGCACAGGCTTGGGGCAAAATGGCTCTGCAGGTAACGGCACCTGCCATCAAACCTAATCACCCAAGGCTAATCTCAAGGACCTACATGCCGAAGGGAGAGAAGTGACTTCCAAAATTGTCCTCTGACCTCAACACGTGTACAGTGGCATACTCATCCCAGAGAAAGAGAAAGAGAGAGAGAGAGAGAGAGAGAGAGAAAGAGAGAGAGAGAATGAGATTAAACCTTTAAAAATAAAAACCTGTATGTCCTCTCTTTCCTTCACCCTCCATATTTAACCAACCTGCTAGCATGACCTGTAGGCTCAAACTTGAGCATAGACCTAGATCTCCCTCAGTTCCCACAGTCCCCAGCACTCAGAATACCACGCTGCTCCCAGCCACGGGTCTTTCAAATGGCACCTCAGTCTCCCCACCTCTCTTCATGTCACCTCTCTCATGCCTCCACATGACCAAGCCAAACTGAACGCAGGGAAAGCAGAGAGGTGGCTGGCTCCGTGGTGAAGAACATGAGATGCTCTTGTAGAGGAACCACATTCAGGTCCCAGCACCCAAATGGTATCTCACAATAACCAGTAACCCCAGTTCCAGTGGATCTGTCGGTCTCCTCTGACCTCTGAGGATGCCAGGCATGTATGTGATACACATACGTACAGGCAGGCAAAACACTCTTAGACATAAAATAAGATCAATAAAATGAATGAAATGAAGTTTGCTCAGGACTTGATACACTTTAGCACAAAGCTCTCCAGTGGGTTTTTGTGTGTTAGTGCAGAACCCTAGCCCTGGACTTCTAAAACTCATTTAACCTCGCCCACCCTTCACCCTCCCACACCCACTCCTATTACCAGCCTGCTCTGTCATCTTAGAAATGATCCCTTGGAAACCCCAATATTATGATTTGTCCCCCAAAGATTTCTGTGCTAGAAGCCCAGTCCCCCCCTCATACAGCAGGTAGAAAGGCAGCGGATCTCTGAGAGCTGTGGCCCACAGGGTGGTGATTCAGGCGTGGGCACCACCCTGGGAAGAACAGGCTCACAAGAGCAGGTCGGATCTCAGGGGACTGAATCAGCTCCCACAAGAAGTGGTCACTATCACATGAGTTCAGCTTCCTGGCTCTCTGCCCCATCCCACCCAGGTGTTCCTCTGTATGCCCTGATTTCTTCACTCCACTGTGGCACAGCCAGGTGGGGGGGGGGGGCAGATGCTACCTCTGTGCTCCTTGAACTCTCCCCTTTGACCTTCCTAGCTCCCAGAGTTATGGCCACTGTGACCTACAACAACCCCTTTTCCTTGTGAAGTCTTCAGTTATGCTAAAGGGTTCTTGTTTTGTTTTGGTGGCGTGGGGGGATCAAAGCCAGGGTATGTCTTGCTGTCTGCTAGGCAAATGCTGTACCACAGGACCACCGCCCTAAGCCATCAGGAATTCTGTCACAGCAACACAAACAAACCAAGTTCCTATAGAACCTTTCTCTCAGGCTGGTGAGATGGCTCAGCGGGTAAGAGCACCCGACTGCTCTTCCAAGGGTCCTGAGTTCAAGTCCCGGCAACCACATGGTGGCTCACAACCATCTGTAACGAGATCTGACTCCCTCTTCTGGAGTGTCTGAAGACAGCGACAGTGTATTTACATATAATAATAAATAAATAAAATCTAAAAAAAAAATTAAAAAAAAAAAAGAACCTTTCTCTCTCACTTCTGGTTGCCACCAAATGTCATATCAACCTGAGGTGACAGTCGCTGCTTATCTCTCCGCTGTCCCTTATCTGGCCTCAATCTCTGCAGCACCCTAGGCTTGTTTGCCCTCAGTGTTCCTCGCCCAGGCGCTGCACGCTGCAAGGCTGGATCCTGCCTATTTTGCTCATCAGTGTCTTCCCAGGCCCTGGACAGCATCTGGCATGTAACTAATGCACATTTGTTAAATAAATGCACAGATGACTACATTGAGGGTCAGGAGAGAGTAATAATAATAATAATAATAAATAATAATAATAATAATACGCATGAGAGTGATAAACCAAGAGATATACTTCCAGAAGTATTTGTATTTACAGAGGTGAGCCCAGTGAGTACACGTGGCAGGTAGTGGAAGACAGGAAGCCGTCTCGGGAGAAACCCAAGAGCTGGGGAGAGAGTGGGTGCTGAAAGCAGTGCTCTGGAGGCCGTGCCCAGACTGAGCATCCCCAGAGGGTCTCACGCCTCCTCAGACACCTTCACCCACGGCGCATACCCACATGCAGACACACAATTTTAAAATAAAATAAATACTTTTAACTTAAAAAAAAAACCTCCTATAAACAACTAAATATTTTAAACCATGGAAATGAATTCGCTTATCAAAACTAAGACATTTGGGTGCATGAGAGACAGACCGTCCAGTGGTTCATGGTGTTGCTGTCCCATCATGAGGACCAACATCCAGGTAGCTCACAAATGCCTGTAAGTCCAGCTCCAAGACCTAATGTGTCTTCTGGCGTCCCAGAGCTTGTACTCCCAGAATCGCAGACACACACAAATAAAAATAAATCTTTTTTTTTTTTTTTTTTTTTTTTTTTTTTTTTTGGTTTTTCGAGACAGGGTTTCTCTGTCTAGCCCTGGCTGTCCTGGAACGGAACTCACTTTGTAGACCAGGCTGGCCTCGAACTCAGAAATCCGCCTGCCTCTGCCTCCCGAGTGCTGGGATTAAAGGCGTGCGCCACCACACCCGGCTCATAAATCTTTTTTTTTAAAAGACAATTTCAAGGCCAGGTGTGTTGGCACTGGTACACGCGCACAGGCATAAACATACCTTAAAACACAAATGGGCTCAGGACTTGCCATCTCTGTTGTGGCATGCGCTTATGCATGTGCGCGCGCGCGCACACACACACACACACACACACACACACATAGATGAGTATAATAACATTTTCTCTTTTTTTTGTTGTTTTTCTGTTTCTGAGACTAGGTTTCTCTGTGTAGCCCTGTCTATCCTAGAACTTGCTCTGTAGATGAGACTGGCCTCGAATTCATACCACCGCTGCCCAGCTAAAATTTTCTTTTCGTTTTTTTTTTTTTTTTTTTTTTTTTTTTTTTTTTTTTTTTTTTTTTTTTTTTTTTTTTTTTTTTTTTTTTTTTTTTTTTTTTTTTTTTTTTTTTTTTACTTTTTTACTTGTCTGGATGTTTTTCCTACATGTATGTCTGGGCATACATGTGTATTCTTGGTGCCTGTGAAGATGACCAGAAAAGGGTACTGGGTTCCTGGAACTGCTCATAGATGGTTGTGAGTTACCATGTGGGGTTTTTAATTTGTTTTTTGGGGGGTGGGGAGGTTAACTGAACCCGGGTCCTCTGCAAGAGCAGCAGGTCTTCTTAAGCACTGAGCTATCTCTCCAACTAGTAATATATATTTTTTAAAGAGGTGAATAAATTTTTAAAACAATCCAACAGTACTTCCCCCAGGGTTGCAGGTGAGCTACTGGGCATCCCCCACCCTTCCCTCGATGCCCTTGCTAGGGTAACTAACAAGGCCACAGGGAACCAGCAGGCACCCCGCCTGGCCCCAGGGCCCCTGTGGGCCTCAGCTCTCAGCTCTGCAGACTAGACCTGCAAGGTGGACGCCTTTCCCTACCCATCTCCTCAGACTGTTCCCAGCATCTGCCCTCAGGCAACACTGATTCCAGGACCCATCTGGACCCCCCAGCATCCAGCCAGACCCTAAAGCAGCTCTCCCTCCTATCCAGAGCAGGGCCTACAGCACAAGTGGCACTTTGCCCTGGACCCAGGTGGGAGAATTCATTAATTTCTTCTGCAAAAGCTCACAGCTGTTTGTTTAATTGCTGCAATGAAAAGGTTTCCATGAAACCCAACACCCGCCCTCCCCACAGAGAGAGTAGAGCCTCCTGGACCCAGCAGGCTCAGAGGGAATCAAAGCAGAAGTCCTTAGACTTAAGGGCTGGGGCTCCCTGGGCAGAAGCTTCCCTGCCCCCACCCATGAGCAGTACCCCTGTGCACATGCACACCGGTACGCACAGGTTCCAGAAGAAAGCATGCTCGTCCTACCTACACCCCTGAACCTGTGCACCCTTAACGGCAAAGGCACAAGTGTGCCTAGCTGCTCTCTAGCCCTGCAAGGGGTTCACTTGTGTAACATGTGCTTGGTAAGGGCACACTCAGTCTAAACACCCACACGCACTAGCGGGGTGTTTTTCAAACTCTTTCAGCGTGGACAGAAACCGTTTGTCAAGGAAAGCCTTAAAAACACTTGCCAAATATACAGTAAGTCTGGGCACTGAGAAGGGCGGGAGCTCCAAGAGCCTTGGCTAATGGGCCTCCTCTCTCTCCCCTGCCGCCCACCCACCCCTCCTTCCCAGTCCTAGGAAAAATGGATGGAGTCTGATTTTGTCATTGCTTCTGAGAGCTGCCACCTAACATGGGGCATAGGGACGGGCATGCCTGAGCTGTGTCAGGGGTGATGAGAATTGAGGGTATCTTCTCAGAGTGCATGGGGGGTACAGGAGGAGTGTGGTCACAGGGATGGGGTGGGGTGGGGAGGGGGACTGACTCTTCACCTTTCCATCCTTCTGTGACCTTTCCTTCCTTCCTGCCTGCCTGCCTTCCTTCCTTCCTTCCATCCATCCCAGAACTCACTGATTTGGATGGATGGATGTTTTTGAGGTTTGTGGCTCTCTCTGCTGACCTTCCTAGCTTACTAACTGTGGTGTTAGCCCACACCCAGGACTACCTACTCTACTGAGGGCAGGTACTAGGTGCCCCCCCCCCCAAGGTTCCCATCATAACTGGCACTTCTTTTTATTCGTGTGCATTGGTGTTTGGCCTGCATGTTTGTCTGTGTGAGAGTGTTAGAACCCCTGGAACTTGAGTTACAGGCACTTGTGAGCTGCCATATAAGTGCTGGGAATTGAACCCAGGTCCTCTGGAAAAGCAGCCAGTGCTCTTAGCCACCGAGCCTTCTCCTCCACCCCCATAACTGGTACTTTTAGCAGGGCCCCACAGCCCCATCTCACTGAGCTCTAAGTGGGAAAGACGAATGGAGAAAGCTGGATGAAGTGCCATGACAGAGGCAGACCCAGAAAAAAAAAAAAAAAAAAACTAGCAAAACCCAAGGATTCCCAAGGCCATAGTAGGTCCACCTTCAGAATCCTGCTATGAGGAGAACAATCCTATTCCTGGGGCCATGCCTGCCCCCTCACCCTGAAGGAACTCATGACTCCAGAACCTGGGCCATGCCAGGCTAAGGAGAAGTGACATTAAAACTGCTTCCAACCACCAGGTCTCCTGCCTGGCAGGGCGCCAGGCTCCGGCTAGGTTCCTTCCAGGCCCAGCACCTCTTAACTGCTCACCACTCCCAGAAGAGCCCCCAGGAGCTGAGCCACTCTGAAAGCTCTCTGTTCGGCCCTACTCAGCCAGCCAGCATTGCCAGGCCTGCCCACGGGAGGCCTCTGCAGGCCTTTGTTGGAGCAGAGCAAAAGCAGCTATGCCAAGCAAGAACCAAGGAGCCCCAGCTGCCAAGTGCTTGAGGAAAGCCTGGCGGGTTTCTACAGTGGCTTGTGCCAGGAGCTCTTGAGGTCAGGGACCCCCACACACCATCTGGATGCTAACAGTCTGCAGGAGTGTTCTAATAATGACTTCAGGTGACTCACCCCCAGGTTTGTCCCCTGAGAGGACATTGTAATGCCCCAAAGATGAGAGAGTACACATCTGAATACAAGTATCGCTCTGAGTCAGCCCCAGAGTTAGGGTACAGCCAGGGACTCTCCCATCCAGGCCGACTGACATGTTGCTTCCTGGTGTTCTGGAGGGAAGGAGAATAGCTTGCTTGGACTCCCCATGGATGAACAAGAGTTAATGTAACTGGTGCCCTATATTCTCCTGGCTTGGATCAAGAACAGGTGAGGCTGGTGTCCATTTCAATGTGATATTAACTCACCAGAGCCAGAATAAGGTGAGCCTGGTACCTAGCTACTGTGGCAGCCGGAGCTTGAGAGAAATGTCTCAACAACCCTGGCCACCATGACCTCAGCAGCTCCCCAGTCCAACCTCGCCGGCAAGATGGCTGACTTGAGGTCTGTCAGCAGAGGTCTTGATGAAAAAGCCCTTTTCTGAAACATTCCACTCCTCTCTAGTTTTAGGGAAAGGACCACCCACACCCTTTGGATAAGGGAGTAGAGCTGAGACAGGCTGAGGATTCAGTTTCTAGCCTTCTAACAATCCCTAGATCTTTAGGGACTTCCTCAGGCAAGGGAAATGAAGAGCAGCCAGAGAAAGCAGGATTGGATCTTTACGTCCTATGTTCCGCACACTGTAATCCCAGAACCAAACCTCCTCCATGGTAGGCACTGGGACCTTGTATTTGCTTTCCCAGGCTCTCTGACTTCCTGTCTTTACAAAGCCTTTATGACAGATAAACTAACTTGGGGAGATGTGGTAGAAGCAGAGGCAGAGAGGCAGTGAGCTCCTAGGCCAGCCCAGAGCCTTGCAGGCCCAGGTTATGTTTTTATTAAACGGGATGCAATGCAGAGCCAAATGCTGTACTGGTCTGGTCTGGAGGCTTGGAGTAAATGTCAGACGGTCCAACCCTCTCTGCTTCACAGTCTGATGTCCAGCCTTAGCCCCTTCCCTTGGGAATTACACAGGTCTTCCCACTGAGCTACCATGGTGAAGGAAGTGTACCTACAGCCCCTAAGCTTCAGACCCTAATAGAGCCTGAAAATTTGAATCTTTAAGCAACCCAGGGTAGCCTGGGCCCAGCTCTGCCCACTGCTTCGCCTGGGGGGGGGTGAAGGGTAATGCTGGCACTGTGACTGCTTTGCCAGTTGCCAGCTGGGGTGGCAAGGCAGAATTGAGGACTATTGGTGACTTTGCGCCCACCTTTGCCCTGAAGAATGACCGAGAAACCATCCCCCAGGCTTCCTGCTTGGTTGGGTTTTCAGATACAGGGTCTCACTATGTAGCCCCGGCTGCTCTACAACATGAAGTCCACCAGCTGACCTTACACTTGTGACAATCCTCCTGCCTCTGCCTCCCCGGTGCTGAGACTACAGGCATGCACTGCCACTTCTGGCTCCCCGGCTTCTTTGAAGTCGCTGCCCAACCCAAAGCTGTCTGACCCACAGGTTTCTCTGATTGGCAGAAAGCAGGGAACCCTTGTTCTGTGCAGGACCTCAAGTCCTTCCTGTTGCCCCCTGGTTTCCTCCACAGTGAGAGGGTAGGCCCTAGCACCAAGAGGCAGGAGAGCGCCTTTCAGCACCTGGACAAGGCCCTCGGGAGCATCCCAATAGGGTCTTTCTCACTCCTGGCTCCAAAACCAGGGCTGGGATCTGAAGCACCCATAGGCTCTGTCCACTCTAAACAAACAGAGACCTGGTTCACCAGGAAGTGAGAGGGCACTGGGTGGGGCTGGAATGCCCGAGGGTGCCACACAGCTTGTTCTCCGATCTTGTGTGGGCCCCTTCCCCACTCAGGCCTTTCCCATCTCTGCACATTCACGCGGGGATGTCATATGTCGCGCCTAGATCGAGTGGGGTGGACTCTTCCACCACATGAAGCATAGACAGAACCGACAACCCCTCCCTGTAATCCCTTCAAGCTCCTACGGAGAAGAACACAGGGTCCCTCCACACCAGTCTCGGAGGGCCCGGAACACGTGTGGGCCACCCGTCCTGGAATCAGAGAATCAGGCGGGGGCTGCTGCCATCACCCACTTCAGGTCAACAAGCACAAAAGCCGCAGCTGCAAACAAAGAAGCGCTGCAAACTAGCCGGGGAGGCGGGACAGGCGGCGCCGCGCCCCCTCCCCACGCCGCGCGGGCGTGCGGGGCCATGGTCCCCGACGGCGCTCCTACCTGGCCAGCACGGACCTCCTTCTCCAGCTCCCGGTGGCGGTTGTGCCACACGAGGTAGTGCAGCGGGTACTTGCCCTCGGGCCCCTTCCTAGCGGAGGCGCTGGCGGGAATCATCGCCCGCTCCTCATGCCGGGGCCGCGGCGCCCGGCCCGCGGGGAGGGACGGCGCGGGAGCCCGGGCCCGGGGCCGCGGGGCGGACGGCCGGAGCTGTCTGCTCGCGGGGCTGCGGCTCGGGCATGTGCGAGCGGCGGCGGCGGCGGCGGCGGCGGGCGGGGGCGGCGCGCCCGGCGTGGTGCGGGCGGCGGGCGTCCTCGGGAGGCGGCGGCGGGAGGCGCCGAGCAGCCCCCACCCGCCCTGGGAGGGAGCGGGCACTCGGCGGCACGCGGCCTCGCGCCTCCCCTCCCACACCCCCGCACACAAAGACGCCTCTCGGCGGAGGGAGCAGGGACCCGCAGCTGGAGCGGGGGCGCACGGGGCGCCGGCCCCGGGGTCGCCGCCGTCGCCGCCGCCGCCGCCGCAGGGACGCGCGCCCGCACCCTCCGGCTTCCCTAAGCCGCATAGCCCGGCCCTCAGCCCGAGCGGACGGTGAGGGACAAGCGGATGCGGAGAAGAGAGGAGGGGACCCGGGTGCGCCGAGCTGGGCTAGATACAGCTCGGCCCCGCAGCATCATGGGGCTTGTAGTCCGCCTGGTAGAACCGTGCGTTTGGGATGACCAGAGATGGTCTGGAACTGATTTCCTGGGAGGGTGGACAGAGAGTCAGGCCCGGCCGAAGCGGAGGCCTTCCTTGGATGCCAGGTGGGTTGGGGCGCGTCTCCACCCTTTGGCATTTTGCCTTTTGCAAGGAAATGAGGGAGGCTTTGAGGGCTGACCTGAAGGGTTGGGTGGGGGTACTGTGGCCTGCAGAAGTGAGCTTGGGTCCCAGGGAGGGTAAAGAGGCATCTAGATTCATAGTGACTAAAGAGTGACCCCTAAGAGAGAAGCAGGACATCGGTACCAAGGGTCATTGAAACAGCCAGGGATCTGATAATCAAAGTATTTCTCAAATCTTTGCTCTCTCAGAAAATTAAACCCCAAACTTCCACACATCACCATTGGAAAAGAGAATGTCTAATGAGGCGAAGAAGACAGTCTTTCCTCTTTATTGCTCAGCAAGAACCAGGATGAGGTTGAGCAAAGACAGCAGCAGGTGGCACTTCCCCACCTCCATCCCATGTGGGTCCCTGCCTAAGGAAAATGACTGAGTCCAGATTGCCTTCTTCCTGAATGAGCAGAGAGATAAGTGCTTCCACAAGGAGCCCTTGCAGAGAGTGTGGTCAAAGTCAAATTGGCCTCTGTGGCAGCCACCTGCAAATGGTAAAAGAACCAAGATACCTTGGGAGAGAAAATATCAAGAGAGTTGTATTAAATACTGCAACAATTGCTTGATCTTAAACAAATTGCTTATCCTGAGTTTCTCGGCCCACTCACCTCTAAACTGGGATCAGATACTACCTCATGGGATGAACTAAGGGTATGAACTGCCTGAAAAACGGCCCCTCTCTCCTTCAACCAGGCTGAGACAGGTGGTAGGAACGAGCATGTTGCCTTCCTCGAGCCCACCTCAAGGCAGAAATAAGGAATTCCTGGCCAACCCGACTTAGAACAACAACCTAGAGAGTGTTTGTGTGGGAGGTGACAGCAAAAGCTTGCAAACTCCTTGCGCCCTTCTTGGGTTTCTTTGTGTGTTCTCCCCTGCTTCCTGCACACCCAGTGGTGCCAGGCCCGGGAGGACTGAGGGAGGAGTAGACTGCCTCGCCCCTTTCTGCAGCCTGGGAGGAGCCGGCAGGCATCTCTGCAGCCCAGGGCCGCAGCCCACCTCCACCGCCAGGGGTCAGCAAAGTGTCGTGATTGTAGGCCGAGTTGAGGAAGGGGCTAGAGAAAGGAGGGGCAACTAGGAGAGGCCGCGAGAATGCCTGTGTAATTCCTCATTAAATCGTTTTCAGAACCTTGTGTGTGATTCCATTTGAGCTGTTCTGTTCCTGGAATGATGACATCTTCGGGGAAGCCAGAAAACCTTCTTGCCCCATCTTCAAGCTCTAAAGCTTAGCTGTGGTGAGGTTGGGGGTTCTGCAACAAAGTTTGGACTGTGTGAGCCAGGGCCCCTCCCAGGCAGTCCCTGAGCCAATAGGGAGATAGGGTGGCCGGGGTGGGGGGGACGTGAATCATTCTTCCCCTGCACACCCGGTATTCCAAGAAAGGAGAGAGGCCAGCATGCATTTGGAGGCTGTTGCCCTTTTGCCAGATGGCCGGGTACCACACGAAGCCCAGGTCGCTTTCCCTTTGGTCTGAACGCTCTGGCTGCCACGTGCTCGAGACGCGCCCACACAGCGAAGAAACAAAGGCAGCCAAGCGACGGGGCTGCCAGCAGCTGCCTCGACATTTAATAAATGAAATTCCATAGCTGGGGGTCGATCCGGGGTGAACGGGCGGCCACTGCTCCTGGGCTGCGCGCCCAGTTTCAGCTGCTAGACTGCTTCCCACCTCCATTGCTGGGGCCACCAAGCCTACAGGACTCTTAGGTATGAGTGCAGCATGGGGTGGCATAACCACCACCCTTTGCTGGCAGAAGCCCCACCTGCTGAGCTGCTGGTTGGGGGTGGGGGGGTGTCTGCAAGATTTTTTTTTTAAGGTGAGATTATAAATATATCCTGTGGATCACAATTTCAAACAAACTTGTCAATCTGGGTTGCAGCAAAAGGCGATGGAGCTTTGCGTGTATTTTGGGTGGTGTGACTCATAGACATTACTTGTCTCCCCCTAGGGAAGGAGCCTGCCCACCCACAAGTCACTGCTGCTCTGGCATTGCTGGGAGAAATAGACCCACTCAGACACCCCTATCCAAGAATTCCCCCCCCCAAACCTCCGTTTTATTACTGAGCAGGAATCCCTGACACCCAGGAATCTCCCTTAACTCTATCACCACTGACCTGCCCCTTCCCCTACGCGCGCGCCGCGCCCCCCCCGCCCCCCGCCCCCCGCCCCCCAACCTGGTGTTGTGTGCTTTTGCCCTCTCCATAAGCTGAGTTCTCTGACAGCCCTTTTGCGGCTGTAGGGGTGGGGGCTGGGCACAAACGGGTCACACGTGTATGGGGGAGCATGCTCAGTGTGGGGTGCACCCACGTGCAACATGCACTTTAGTTCCTTGCTCCCCCCCCACCCCCGTCTCCATGAGAAGTCCAAGAAAAAAAAAATCCTTACAAAAATTGTCTCCTGTTATAAGCATATGCTCAGGATACATATACACCCGTCGGGCGGCCAGGAAACATCGTTGATGCACACGAAACAGATAGCAAGTTATTACTGGTGCACACAACACTCACCCAGATTCTTTGCTTTCCTATTTGAAACAAGAATGATGTATTTTTAGTCCCACAGAACGGGAGTCACACTTAAGTGACCTCTCGGGCACCTGGCCGTCCATATTGGTGGTAGTGAGTGTACACCGCAGGGATATGGCCACAGACCCACCTGGACACTGACTTGGACACAGGGAATCAGAACACACACCTCACCCCAACCCAGCCTCTGACCGCTAGGAGCATTGTGCCTGGGAATGCTTCCTGTCCACCCGGATCCCCACCACGTCCGTCTCTCGGTTTTTGGACCAAGCGTCCCCTGGACCACTCCCCAATCGGAAAGTGAAGGTCAAAGTGCTAGCGAGTGTCTCGGTTGCAGACCAGGCGGGCGCGGGCCGCGGCTCCTTTAAGAAGCCCCGTCCACTCCCGCCTGCGCGCAGGCTTCCTTTCTCCGAGAGGCTCGGCCACGGAGCGGAGCGGAGCGCCGGGGCGGGGTGCGGGCCGCCCCTCCCCCGGTGGGCAGGGCTTTCACTGCTTCCTGCAGGAGCGGCCTGGGCCGCGCAGGGGGCGGGGAGAGCGGCGAGCGGCGGCGGGGCGGCGCGGGGCGGCGCGGGGCGGAGGGCGCCCGAGGGCGAGCGGGCGGGCGGGCACGGCGGGTTCCGGGCCAGCCCCGGGGGCGGACGGTTGGCCGCGCGCGCGGAGCCTCGCCGGGGCCTTGCGGGAGCCGGGCCGGGCCGCAGGGCCGCCGCCGCCGCCCGGGCCCGCCGCCCGCGCCCCCCACGCTGGCCCAGAGGGCTGCGGCCGCGTCGCCGCTGAGGATGTCCCGGAAGGGGCCGCGAGCGGAGGTGTGTGCGGACTGCAGCGCCCCGGGTAAGCGGCGGGACCGGGTCGGGGGCGGGACCGCGCCGCAGGCCGCCGCCGGGCGGGCGCCGAGGCCTGGCGGGAGCGCTGTGCGGGGCCGGAGGGCGGGGCGGGGGCCACTGCGGAGCGGCGTCCTTGGCGGGAGGGCCGGCTGCGGGGGGCGCTGTGCGTTGGAGCCGGTGGACAGGAGGGAACCGCCTCCCACCTCTATCTCGGCATCCAGACGGAAGCGCCAGCCTGGTGTGGCAGGAGGGCCGTGGCGGAGGCCGGCAGGCTGTGGGAGGTGGGCGCTAGGATGGTTTGTGTCATCCCTGCCACCCCCGCGTCTTGCACCTGCTGCTCACATGGTCCGCGTGCCCGCCGGAGCGGTGGAGGGCAAGGGGCCTGGATCACGGGCTCCTAGGGAGCATCTGACAGGGGTAGCTCCTCTTAAGACTCCCGGCCCCTGCTTCCCGAGGCTGGGGCTCCTTAGAGAGTCCGGGGTTCAGGAACAATCTAAGCATGGGCATCTTCCCCGGAAGCATCTCCAGGCCTGCTGGTGTCTGGGAACATCTAGACTCAGCTTTTCCTGTTCCGGGTAGGCCTGTTGGAGAAGGTGTGCTAGGTATTGGTTCAGTCTAGACGCCGATCCCTCCTGGTCTCTAGCTCATTGGATAGGAGAAAGCCGTGAGGTTGCTTATGCTCCCCTGGTCCAGCTGAGTCCTGAACGGACTGGACTTACACTCTGCTTCCTCCCTACTAACCAGCAGAGTGAGTTCGGTCTGAGCTGCTGTGAAAGCCCCCTGGCTTGCTGAGGAAGTGCAACTCACCAGGCTGGTCCCTTCTGTGGGAGGACACAGCCTTTGACGGGACTCAGCAGCTGGCTGGAGACAGGAAGTTCTGGCCTTTGCCCATCCTCTATAAAAGAAGCTATGTCTCCATACAGTCTCGGGGTCTTATGGACTCTGGGTACTGACGATGTGATTAGATGAGCGTGTGGAGTGCTGATTTGCGGACCCATAACTTGTAGTCGCCCCTTAAAAATCCCAAGATCTGACCGTGAGCCCAAGGAATGATGGTCCTGTAGTTCTCAGGGTCTAAACTGGAGTATTGGGAGTTGTGGGTAGTTGCAGGGGCATGAGCTTGGGACACCTTGTCGGTGACCGATCCTGAGACCTCCTTAGGATATGTCACAGTTTGGAGGGTCCTAGAAGATCTCTTTACAGATGGACGTCCATACCCCTAGTTAGCTGGAAATGATGACTCCCTTTCCCCGGCTATGGGTTGGCCTTGAATGGATGAGCGGTGTGTCTGTAGAGCCTAGCAGGCACCATCAGGGGAGCCTGGAGTCAGGTAGTAGCTTTGTTTCCAGCTTATTCTGTGACGTTTTGCAAACTCTGGGCCTCAGGTGGAACAGAAATGGGTTTTGAGGACCCTTGCATTTCCCGGTCTATGTTCTTGGTTCTGGAGCAGATAGAGTCTGTGACTGGCTGGCTGAAGCCTCTGGACACCCATCGGTGCTGGGAGGAACAGGGTGTGTTAGATGTTAGGCCACTGAGCTCATAGCCCCCATCCTCATGTGACAGGGGCAGGCCTGCCTCTGGACTCTTTTTCTTTTCCTCCCTCTGATGCAGAATGCAAATTACTAAGCAGATGGGCAGAGCGTTGACAATCTTCCTCATTATCCCACCTTAGCACCTAGTGTGTAGTGTAGTGTGGTGTGGTGTAGTGATTGCCACGTGTCAGCCACTCCCCAGGTACAAGTGTTGGTCTTTGTCAGGAGGGCCCTGTGCCACACTGGGTCTGGCAGACAATGGCATTCTTGATCTGGGCTTATAGCATCCCAGACAAGAGAGCATAAGCATGCCTGGTCTTCTCATATCCCATGTCTATGATAAAATATAGTCCATATATATCCCAGTATAGCACAGAGTCACTGTGATAGAACTATGTTATTGTCTGGGTATGGTAGCACATGCCTTTAAACCCAGCATTTGAGAGGCAGAGGCAGGCAGATCCCCAGGCCAGCCAGGGCTATGGAGTGAGATCACGGTGGTTTTGTAGTTTATTAACTTGGAGTGTGATAGAAGTAGGTGGTGAGCCTGTGTTCAGAGACAGGTGTGACTATGTTGCAAGACATTTGGACACAATGTGGCTGCTGTGGCAGCTTGTGCCACCTTACCAGGTGCTGTGCCCCTGCCTGCCTTGGGAATCTAGGAGAGGGCAGGAGTCGGGGTGCACTGGAGAATGTTGATTGTCCCCCTTACTTTGCCTTTGCCTACTTTTCCTCATTGCCTTAGTCCCAAGAACTCTGGCCTGGCTATCAAGTGTTCACTTCCCAACCCACCACCTTTACATCAGCCTTACACTTTGATAGGCTGGAGTAAAGATTTCCAGATACCCAGCCTGTAAGTCACCAGAGTTGGAGAATATGTTGCAGGGCAATGTACAGACTCATTTGTCTTCTTACAAGGATAAATATGATAGTTATCTTTTGCTTGGGGGGGGGGTTTAAGACAAGGTCTCTCCTGTGTGGTTCTGGCTGTCTTGAAACTCACTCTGTAGACCAGGCTGGCCTTGAACTCTGAGAGACTCACCTGCCTCTGCCTCCTGAGTGCTGGGATTAAAGGTGTGCATCTGCATTGCCCAGCTGGCTGTACAACCTGATGAGTGTCCTGTAGTCTTTCTTTCTGTCTTTTTGGTTTTTTTTAATTTTGTGACAGGATCTCACTATATAGACCAGGCTGAAGATTCACCTGCCTCTGCCTCCTGAGTGCTATGACTAAAGGCACGCCCTTCCATGTGTGGCTAGTCACTCTGCCCTGTGAATAGAACATTTCCATAGCTTTTCACAGCTCCCACCTCTGACCACACCCCCAATGGTAATGTCCTTCCCCTTGGATTCCTCTTGCTTGCTTTTAGCACAGCAAGTTTTTTTTTTTCTCTCCTCTTCCAAGGGCTTGACCCTTAGCTTACAGGGGGATAGGCCTGAGCCTGGGTTTTCTGTCCAGACCTTCTGGCCCTTTGCTGGCCTGGTGGCTTTTGGTGGTGGCATAAATTTTCTTTAGAGACCTTCCTATGGTTGGCACCAGTTATCTTATCCTAATGTATGTCCATTCTGATAACGTACTAGCCCTCACCTGCCTGTGGAGCAGCTAGAGGAAGACACTGTCTTCCCAAGCCTCCCGTTCCCTACCCTCCTGCCCAGTTTGCAAGGAGCTTCTTAGAAACCCTTCCTGGCCCTTCCATTTGTTTCAGAACTGGTGGAGGTGGGGTTTGCAACTCCATTGGCTGGCCAAGGTCATTTGGACCTAGAGTGCAGGTAGAATTGTTAGACACAGACTTCCTATCTGTGTCATCCAGAACTAAGCTGGCACCAGTGTGACCAAGACCAACAGTGTCTCCTGCCCTCCCTTCCTGTTGGAGGTCACAGCAGGGGAAAGGAGGACCCTTCTCAAGTAGGGAGATGGCGCCTGGAAGGCTTTAGAGCTTGAGGCTCTGGGACCACCGGCCCTGGATGTCAAGCTGGTTCCTGTAGGCCTGGCTTCTCCACAGACAGGGCCACAGGCCTGGGGTGGAGGCCTCAGGACTGCCCGCTTCTGATCCCGGCCTGGGCGTCTCCCCACTCACAGGAAACCCTACCTCTTCAACAAGAGGAATTTAGGCTGCATCATTTCCCGCTTCCTGCCTGGGCTGCCGGAGGTGACTGGCAGGCAGACCCCCTGACCCAGTGGCGTTTGGGAGTGGGGGAAGGGAGTTTTCCATGCCCTAGGGGGGCGTGGTTCTCATTGTTTGGGTAAAACCAACACAAAAGTACTCTAGGGCTCCCCCTCTTGGCAGAGGTGGCTGATCTCCTCCCCAGTTCTTAAAAGTCATCTCCCGGGAAGGTGTGTGATGGTCACTGTATATCCCT
Organism: Mus minutoides; assembly: GCA_902729485.2. Classification (NCBI taxonomy): domain Eukaryota; kingdom Metazoa; phylum Chordata; class Mammalia; order Rodentia; family Muridae; genus Mus; species Mus minutoides. Next base: position 163,246 of record LR750158.1, on the reverse strand, counting down.
CCTTGCCTTGTTTTGTGAGATTCCAAAAGAAGCCCGCATCCAAAGACAGCTTTCACTTCCTGTTTCCACACTGTATTGGGGGACACCCCCAACATGGGCAGAAGTTCAGCCCTGACTCAGGCTGCTCATGATTCTGGGAACTCTGATGGTGACGGTGGCTCCAAGGGCCCAAGAATTGTCTTATGGATGGGAGATTACTCTGGCCCCTAAGAGCTTCCACTGCTGAACATCCTGAGTTCTAAAAAGGCAAGGCAAAGAGCCAGCCCCATCCCCCAGAACAAGGCTTCCTGAGCCTGGGTGGGGGCCTGGGCAGAGCTCAGTGTCCTGGAAGAGCGACTCCCTGCCCCCACTCTGGACAGCACACAATGGCCGCTTTCTCCCCCATGACCTTTCCTTTCTGTAGCCTGAGCCCTGTGCAGTTGTCTCCTCCCCCTTTCCAGAGGGGCTCGGTGTGGTGGCATCTCTCCTACCCCAAGGACCCAGGAGCTCCATCCATTAGCCCCCATTCCTGTTTCCCAAGTTCATTTCACCCCAAGGACTGGAGAGTGGCTCTCCAGACTCGTCCTGAGGCTGTGGGAGCAGAGGGCAGCAAGTTTAGGCTTGGCCTGGTCTCTGGCAGTGAGGTGCCTGGTTCTGCATTCCAGGGGCACTCCTTATTAGCTGTGTGACCTTGAGCAAGCCCTTTGACCTCTCTGGGCCGTTTAATCCTCATCTGTAGATCAAGATAGCACTTCCTGAAAGGAATCACAGGCAGAATACTTGGCCGTAAACGCTGAGTAACCTCAGACAAGGTTAGTCCCATTGTCCGGAAGGCCACAAACTCACAGTGAAGGTGGCCTGAGGCTGGAGCAGGCTGTCAGACAGGGTCTGAAAGGAGCATGTCCTGGACTGTGTGACGGGTGACATCAGGGCACCTGCCTCCCTACGGAATGGCTAGGTGGCAATGTTAACCCCTGAGGAGAGGCCTGATTAGGAGCCTGATCTGTGTGGCTGTGGGATAGGAAGCTGTACCTGCTGAGCAGCACTGGGGACCCTGCATTCCCAGAGGTAGAGGAAAGGGCTAGTGGCTAGCTTCTGGGCTCCTGAGGAGAATGAGTAAATATGCCTGAAGCACTAAAGCATGCTCCAGCCCCGATGGGTGCTCAGGAGGTGGGGCCTTTCCTCTGGCCCCTAACAACTTCCCACCTCTGTTCCCCCAGACCCTGGCTGGGCATCTATTAGCAGAGGTGTGCTGGTTTGCGACGAGTGCTGCAGTGTGCACCGGAGCCTGGGACGACACATCTCCATTGTCAAGCACCTGCGCCACAGCGCCTGGCCTCCTACACTGCTCCAGGTAGGGACTGAACCAGACTCTTCCTCCCAGTGTACAGGGTCTAGGTATCCCCAGGCCCCCACCCTCAGCCTCGTGGGCACGCACACACACACACACACACACACACACACACACACACACGCGCACATGCCTGTTTACAACATGTGGCCCCCCGATCAGCAGCTTGAACTCATATTTGGACAGTGTGCTGAGCAAGCTCTGAAGCGTTCTGAAGCTTGGTGAGTCCACCAAGGTAAGCCAGCATGAAGTGCTAAACAGGACACATGACTTTGGGTGGCCTGAGTGGATCCCAGGCACACTGTAGGACCCTTAGGGATGTTTCCAGCTGTAGCAGGCACTTTGGGAGTATCTCCCCCAGTGCCCAGCACGCAGCGGACTCTCTATGCTTGGCATCTCTTCTCCACAGATGGTGCACACGCTTGCCAGCAACGGGGCCAACTCCATCTGGGAGCACTCCCTGCTGGACCCTGCGCAAGTGCAAAGTGGCCGACGCAAAGCCAACCCCCAAGACAAAGTCCAGTGAGTGGGGCTGCAGGGGCAGGGGCAGGCCGTGTGCCTGGGACGGGGCCTGGAAGGTCTCTTCCCTAAGCTTCCTGCTCCCGTTGCTTCCTGTGTGCTCCATGCAGCCCCATCAAGTCAGAGTTCATCAGGGCAAAGTACCAGATGCTGGCGTTTGTACACAAGCTTCCCTGCCGTGATGATGATGGGGTCACCGCCAAAGACCTCAGCAAGGTGTGAGGGGCCCCTCTTCCCACACCCATGACACACTGAGGTCGTAGGGCCCGGGGAAGCAGCAAGTCCAGACACTCTGGGGCTGTGTCATTCTGCTGATGATGGCTAAGATGCCTCCGCTCCCAAGTGGATACACAAGGCCTCCCATCCGTCTGCCACTTGAAAGCTAGGGAACCCTGAGGTCGAGGACCTTGCTCAGCTATTCAGAGCCTTCATTTCTTCACCAGTAAAATGGGAAAGTAATCACAGGACCCACCTCTAGCTAATATCTGTTCCAAGCAGAGCTCACTGAGGATAGTGAAGGGCAGCAGCTGTTATTAATTGGCATTATCCTCTAGTTAGAAGCCCTCTGGCCTGCCTGACATGGCCCAGTTTTGGCCCCTTGGAGCTGGTAGGAATACCAGGAACAGCCAGTTGTGGGGTCGGGGGGGAGAGGTTCCTTGGGCACACTCATTTATTGCACACTCTGCTCCTCGCAGCAACTGCACTCGAGTGTGCGAACAGGCAACTTGGAAACATGTCTGCGCCTGCTTTCCTTGGGTGCCCAGGCCAACTTTTTTCACCCAGAAAAGGGCACTACACCTCTACACGTGGCTGCCAAGGCAGGGCAGACACTGCAGGCTGAGCTTCTGGTAGTGTATGGGGCTGACCCTGGGTCTCCTGATGTCAATGGCCGCACACCCATTGACTATGCCAGGTGAGAAGCAGCTAAAGGATGAGGCCTAGGTGGAGGGGAGTGACTGCTGCTGTGTGGCTGAGCCGTGTCCCCTCCCCACAGGCAGGCGGGGCACCATGAACTGGCAGAAAGGCTAGTTGAGTGCCAGTATGAGCTCACTGACCGGCTGGCCTTCTACCTCTGTGGACGAAAGCCTGGTGAGCAGAGAATGAGCTGGGCCTGACTAGGCCAGGCAGGTGGGACCCAGACACACCCAGCAGCAGGTGCCATAGTGACAAAGCCAGCTGGGGAACTGTGTTGCTAGGCAACTGGCTCCTGTGAAATTGCTGCAGGCTCTGGGTTGCTGCAAGTATGCTGGGGCCAAGGAGTGGGGGTGGGCCTGACTTCCAGCCAGCTTCCAATGCTCTTGGGGTATCCCGCCGACCTCCATTTCCTCCGTGTCAAACCCTGCTCACGGTGGTGAAGTGGGCTCCTGGATACTGACACCACCTGCCATCCGTAACTTGGCATTTTTATTTTTGTTCAGATCACAAGAATGGGCATTACATCATCCCACAGATGGCTGACAGGTGAGTGCCCACCTGATGCCCCTTTCCAGCTATTAGATGTCAAGGTGACTTGACCCAGAGCCCTGCCTCTCTCGGCCTGGCCTCCCACCCTATGCCCACATTAACCAGCAACATGGGAATTTGTAGCCTACTCCCTGCTACTGTGGACCTCAAGGCAGGCTAGAAGTATCAGCTCAGCATACAGCAGTGCATGTGAACCTTGTGATTATTAAATGTCTGGAGGGTTTAGGTTCAAGGAAAGGCCTAACTAGATTAGACCTGCCATGTAGCCTTTGGATGAAGTATTTCCTCTAGGGAGAAGATAGCTACAGGGAACTTGTTGGCTTTGGAACTACTGACCAGGCCTCCAGTGTGCAGTATGTGGTGGCAGGTGGGTCATGATGAATTTTTGCCTCTGATCTTAGAGGCCCCAAGATAACTCAGCGGTGGATAACCCAGCCACTTACTCAGTTTACGGGACAAGAATGAGTTGGCGCCACCTTGTGGTCCTCAGAGGAATACAACTTCATGCCAGGCAGTGCCCCTTGGCATTAGGAGAGGTTTTCCATCACAGCCTATGCAGACAAATGGAACAGTCGGGCTGTGCAGCACAGATTCCTAAACCCAGAACTCCCCTGTTCCAAGACCCCAAGATTCAATTCTATTTCTCTAGTTTGATCTGCCTAGTAGTGTGTGTATGTGTACACTCATGTGTGCACCTGTATGCATAGTCAACTCACACACACAGAGGACAGAGTCAGTGGCTGTAACTTAGCACCTTCTCAGAGACAGATGCTGCTCTAGAGACACTGAGGTAATGCAGATGCCACCTTACCCTGAGCTACAACTAAACAGGCAGGACAGCAGCAAGAGGTGCTAGGGTGCAGAGGTAGGAGCTGCAAGCAGCGAGTGTGCCACAGCAGTGTGAGAGGGGATAAGACTGGAGGAGCCAGGTGAGCGTGAACCTTGTGGGGTGGAGCCATCCTGGGCGCACGGAGTCCAGGTGTGGCTGTAATGGGGAGTGGCGGTATGGTACTACCTGTCCGTGTGACTTGAAGCAGGTTACCTAGCCTGAGCCTTAGTCATGTCATCTCATCATGGGGGTGCTAATACTTACCTTTCAGGGAAGATTGAAATTAATACAACAAATACAAAGTACTTAGCATTTATTAAATAAAGAATTATGAAGAAGCATGGTTGGGCTATCCTCTATGTCCATTTACTGTTGAACTGTTTTAAGGCAGAGAGCATAGCCAGGTATGTTAGCACTCTGCCACTGGATGAGAAAAGGATTTTAAAGACAAGCCTAGAAGTCTAAAAACCCAGACCAGAGGAAACAAGGGCAGAAGTGGGAGGCGTGGCTAGGACCTGAGGAAGAAGGAAACGCTGGATAGCTCTGTGTAGCTGACAGTGGACAGAGGGACCAGCTGAGGAGACAGTGGACAGAGGGACCGGCTGGGGAGACAGTGGACAGAGGGACCGGCTGAGGAGACAGATTTCCTTGCATGTTGTGTGTTGAGTGTGTGGAGATGTGTCTGAGCTTGACATGTGAAGGCAAGAGCGGCCTGCTACTGGGTAATTGCTGCTCTGTCCTGTTCTTCCCTTTGCTGCCTTCCTGGATTAGATCTCGGCAAAAGTGCATGTCTCAGAGGTACCCACACCTGTTGGCTGCAGGCTGTGACGTTTGGGTGGGGGAGGCTTGGTGTGTGACCTTGGGGTCTCATCTCCCTGAGCCCTCTGCATGCTTGGGAGGCAACCAGCAGGGGCCAGGCCATCCCTCATGTCTGGCCTCTTTCCTTCTCCCTCCTCTGTCCACAGCTTGGATCTGTCTGAATTGGCAAAAGCTGCCAAGAAGAAGCTGCAAGCGGTGAGTCTGCCTCGACAAGCTGGGGCTACTTAGAGCAGCCCTCTCCCGTCTTGCCAGCCTCCCCTCCCATCTCCTCCCCATGCCCTTGTCTTTGATCCTGGTTCTGCCCTCCAAGTGGTATGACCAGAGCCTCATCTCTGAGAGGAGAAAATGGCCTGGACTCTCTTTCTTGCATAGTAAACCTTACCCACCCCTCAGTTCTAAGACAGGCTGGGTGACACGGGCCATGAGATCTGCCCACATCACACGGCATCCTGACAGACCCTGGGTCCCCCTCTCTGCCTCTAGCTCAGCAACCGGCTTTTTGAGGAACTGGCCATGGATGTGTATGATGAGGTGGACCGGAGAGAAAATGATGCTGGTGAGTGGTAAGGGACCTGCTACAAAGAGCAAGGACCCAGTGAGCCAGGGGAAGGGGGTGCTGCTCCCAGGGACTGGGGTGAATCCCTGCCATCCCTCCCTCGCTGGGCAGTACTGAGCTGTAGGCAGCCAGCTGCCTCCCTACCCACCAGGCACTGCCTCATCTTGCTCTGGCTGCCTCCCACTCTGGCTGTCTCCCCAGCCATGCTCCACCCCTACCCTGCATCACTCCTTCCTGGCCACAACCAGATTCCAACCCAAACTCTGGGTCTGGCCTGGTGGGCCCTGCCTTGTTGTGTTGTCAGTGGGCGGGGCTCACAGGGCCTGGCCCAGCTTCTGTGTTCTTGGAGACCCTGCTTCCTGTGACACTGGCCCAGTCACAATAGAGGAGGGCCTGGAGGGCTCTGCTCAGTGCTTCTCTACCTCTTCTCTGAGGGCTCATTCACCGGGGGTGATCTGCTCCCTGCCCTTCCCCCACAGTGTGGCTAGCTACCCAAAATCATAGCACCCTGGTGACGGAGCGCAGTGCTGTACCCTTCCTGCCAGTCAACCCTGAATACTCAGCCACTCGGAATCAGGTGAGGAGGGATAGGCGGGAGGCCTGGGTGGTTTCCTTTCAGTCTGAGGGCCCTACCCTTCCTTAGCCAGAGACAAGCTGGCACCCAGGCAGGCTCTTCTGAGGCCTCCCTCAGGGTCTGACTAGGAATGGGATGGAGCTATTCTGTAGCACTGTTGGGTATTACAGCCTCCTAAGGGCTCTCTTGGGTGCCTTACGGCTTTGCTGACCTGGGCTGCCACCCTGCTGATGTTGGGCTGGGTGTTTTAGCTGTGAATGGATGGAATGGCAGCGTCCCACTTTGCTGTTCTGTTCCTGCCCCCGAGCCAACCAGACGTGGTCCCTCATGCCATTTTTGCCCTTTCTGCCTGTAGGGACGACAGAAATTGGCCCGTTTCAATGCCCGAGAGTTTGCCACCTTGATCATCGACATTCTCAGTGAGGCCAAACGGAGGCAGCAGGGAAAGAGTCTAAGCAGCCCCACAGGTGGGCACACGCAGGCAAAGGCCCTGCTGCAGGCCCTGCAGGCACCTTTGCCCAGGATCTTGATAAATGATGTGTGTGGCTGAGCAGGCCCCGAGTGACAGGTCTTTTGTCTTTAGACAACCTCGAGCTGTCTGCACGGAGCCAGAGTGAGCTGGACGACCAGCACGACTACGACAGTGTGGCTTCCGATGAAGACACGGACCAGGAGCCCTTGCCCAGTGCAGGAGCCACTCGGAACAACCGTGCCAGGGTCTGAACACTGACCCTGCTCTTCCCTCCCGTAGTCTCCTCTGTTCCTTCTGGCCTCTCTAGACCCAGCTCCATGTTATACATAGCCCAGCTCTGGTCAGCCTCTGCCCCTGAGACTGACTAGCTTCTGTCCCTGCAGAGCATGGACTCCTCAGATCTGTCCGATGGGGCTGTGACGCTGCAGGAGTACCTGGAGCTGAAGAAGGCTCTGGCTACCTCCGAGGCCAAGGTGCAGCAGCTCATGAAGGTCAACAGCAGTCTGAGCGACGAGCTGCGGCGGCTGCAGAGGGAAATCCACAAACTACAGGCAGAGAACCTGCAGCTCCGGCAGCCACCAGGACCAGTGCCTCCACCCTCGATTCCCAGTGAACGGGCAGAACACACCCTCATGGGGCCTGGTGGAAGTACCCATCGCAGGGACCGCCAGGCCTTCTCTATGTATGAGCCAGGCTCTGCATTGAAGCCCTTTGGAGGTGCACCTGGGGACGAGCTCGCCACCCGGCTCCAGCCTTTCCACAGCACGGTGAGTAGCCTGTTGGCCTTGGTGAGGGATGTGAGGGTCACACTAACTGGAAGCTTGTGACACTGCCCTGCCCCCTCAGGAGCTGGAAGACGACGCCATCTATTCAGTGCATGTCCCTGCCGCCGGCCTTTATCGGGTAAGCAGGACCTGGGGAAGGAGGGTGGACCCTGCACCCATGAGTCACCAGCCCCAGTAGCTGTCTAGCTACACGTGACAGACACTGAAGTACAGGTGGAGACTGACTCTGGCCCTGCCCTGGCTTTCAGATCCGGAAGGGGGTGTCTGCCTCTTCTGTGCCCTTCACTCCCTCCTCCCCACTGCTGTCGTGCTCCCAAGAAGGAAGTCGCCACGCGGTAATTTCCATCCCAGTGCCCAGGGGCAGTGTGTGGGACCTCATTGGCCATGGGAGCTGGGCCACTCCAGACACTAACCCACCCCCAACACAGCCACTGGCGCAAGTGTATGCTCACCCATCACCCTTCCCCACCCTTCAGAGCAAGCTCTCACGCCATGGCAGTGGTGCGGACAGTGACTATGAGAACACACAGAGTGGGGACCCTCTGCTTGGGTGAGATACCTGGGGGTCTCTACCCAGCCCTGCCAGCACCTGGAGGGGAGGCGGTGAGGGCACAGCATGCAGGTGCAGGCAAGCCATCGGTGACTGGAATGGCTCCTTTCTCCTCCTACCTGGGTTAGGCTTGAAGGGAAGCGATTCCTAGAGCTGAGCAAGGAGGATGAGCTGCACCCTGAGCTGGAGAACTTAGATGGAGACCTAGACCCCGGGCTCCCCAGCACCGAAGACGTCATCCTAAAGACAGAGCAGGTCACCAAGAACATTCAGGAACTATTGCGGGCAGCCCAAGAGTTCAAACATGACAGGTAGGGTGGGCACAAGTTCTTGTTAACTTCTGAGTATTGGGGTGGAGGGTCCTCTGGCTCTGGGACTCAGAAATCTCTCATCTAACTCCCCCCTTCCCCTGACAGCTTTGTGCCCTGTTCAGAAAAGATCCATTTGGCTGTGACTGAGATGGCTTCTCTCTTCCCAAAGGTACAGGGGCCAAGGAGAAGCAGAGTGGGAGGGCCTTGGGGTGGGGCAGATGCAGGTAAGCTGACTGCTGCCTGCTGCCTGGGTGGAGGAGAGCACTGAGCCCGGCTTAAAGTCCAGAGCTCATTGGCTCCTCACTCCTCCCTCCAGAGGCCAGCACTGGAGCCTGTGCGCAGTTCACTGCGGCTGCTCAACGCCAGCGCCTACCGGCTGCAGAGTGAGTGCCGGAAGACAGTGCCTCCAGAACCGGGCGCCCCTGTGGACTTCCAGCTGCTGACTCAGCAAGTGATCCAGTGCGCCTATGACATCGCCAAGGCTGCCAAGCAGCTGGTCACCATCACCACCCGAGAGAAGAAACAATGACCACTTTCCCTGCCCTTACCCACACCCTGGGACCTCACTGGCCATGGGAGCTGGGCCACTCCAGACACTAACCCACCCCCAACAGAGCCACTGGCACAAGTGTCCTTAGTGCCACCGTTCTCCTCTGGTGTCCAGGTGCCCTGGTGCCCTCCCCTCAAACCCCAAGGACAAAAATGTGAGGTGACAGGAGCCTCTGTCTCCCACATTCCATGCCCCTCCCTCTGTACATAGCATCCCTGCCCTGCTGATGTGCAGGAGCCTCAAGGAATCCCTCCCAGCTCTTCACCTGCCTTCCAGGGCGCCCTCAGCAAAGGGTGGGACAGGGACACTCCAGATGGGGCAGCTCCACCTACTGCACCCTATCCCCATGAGCCAGTTTAGCCCTGGGGGGGCCCGAGCAGGGGCACCCCCTCCTTTGTACATTATCTCTGGATGTCTCTGCCCTGTAGCCAGCAGCCCGTCCCCACCCCCACCCCCCGCTGCTCTTTCATGCCAAACGGCCCCTGCCTAGAGCACAGGCCCCAACTTGTGTGCCAGGGTCCCCAGCAGCAAACACTGGAAAGTCTTTTCCTCTCCCTACCCCTTAATTTTAACTCTGTGGTAACTGAGTGTCCCTGCGTTCCTACAACTAAGTACGTGAGCGGCAGTGCCGTTCCAGAGACCTGGCCCACCTGGAGCTCTGAAGAGTAGTGGAACCAGCATTGGAAGTCAGCTCCCCTCCCCCCCCCACCTGGGACAGGGAGACTGTCAGGGTCACCAGCTGTGGTCCAGTTGCTGCCCCTACTTGTATCCCTGTCCTATAAACTTAAAAGGAAAACCACTTCCCTCCATCTCTCCCGGGTCCCCTGTGGGAAGTGTGCTGGCCAGGCAGAGGACAGCACCTGCGCCTGGGGCTGGCTCCCCAGGGTCCCCAACTCAGCTGGTGGCTGTGGAACTGAGCCCCTCCCCCTAGCCTCTGCAAGGCCAGCACCCACATCACTACCTGCACCTACAGTGACCCACCCCTGAAGGCCTGGGGATCTGGCTGCAGCTGGGAAGGCCAGCAAGGCACTGACAGCACCCACCAGCTCTTCTCCCCAACCACCTTCCCTAGCCTGTGGTGGTGGGTAGCTGTCAGAACGTGTGTCATGTACATTTGTATCAAAAATAAATAAGTGACCATGTGCCACTTCTGATGTCTAGAGGCTGGAGGTGGGGCTCAGCCCAGTATTCAGTTCTTGGTTCAGGTCATTGTCCCTGCTACTTAGCATGTCCCCTCTCTGCACAAGGCTGAGGCAATACAGCAAGTTTAAGGTTAGGGGTGAAGAGTCAGGAGTGTGTGTTGGGCAGAGAAACATGCAGAAAGGTGAGCTAGAGAGGAGTGCCAGCACCGAGCACCAAGCCACTTCATTAGAAACCTGATGTGAACATTCTAATAGCCCTGGGCCACTGGCTGCCTGGGGGCCAGTTCCACTCCTAACTCTACCCCAAGGGCTAGAGACACTAGCAACGACTCCGAATTCTACTAAAATAATTTAATTAGAAACAGGAATTTGTATCAGGAAGGCTAGAAGGATACTCTTCCAGGAGCCAGGTGAAGCCGCCAGGGCCTCTCGGCCCGCCGCCAGGGGGCGCCCGCGGACGGCCCACGTGGCAGCGGTCGCAGAGGGGCGGAGCCGCTCAGTCCGAGCTCTCCGAGTCAGGGCCACTATCCGGTGTGGGTGGGAGCAGAGGCCGTCTGCGAGACCGCTTGTTCCGGCGCGAAGGCAAAGGCAGCCTCCGTTTCAGGATAGCTGTGGGAAGGTGAGGGGTCAAGAGCAAGGAATTCTGGCGACTGGGCCAGAAAGCTGTACACCAGAAAGGGGGAGGGGGTCTTCTCACCAGCCACGGTGTCCTGGCTGTCTGCCGTGGGCCCCCAATAGATACTCTCACTCCTGCGGAAATTCCGGTGCAGTCGCGTGCAAAGTGTGGCCAAGGTGAGCAGGACCAGCAGGAAGGTCAGGGCCATGGCAGCCCAAGCCGCTTCTTCAGTCCGTGGAGTGGGCCTTCGGGCTACCCGGGGAGGCACTGCGGCCCGAGGAGCTGGGGAAACCTGACCCGGACAGGCACAACCTCCAGGGTTGCTTTGCCCACTGGGCATCTGAGCCTCTGTCCTGGACCTACCATGGCCTCCAGGTCCCCCAGTCGTTAAGGAGACCGGGGCCACAGATGAGGTTCCCAAAGTCAGCTGCTGGGCCTTCAGGCTCTGTGAAGAGGCCAAGGAAACCCTCAGGCCTGAGGGAGTGGATTGGAGACCAAGGGCAGCCCGGAGACCCCTTCTCTTGACAACACTGATCGAGGACCGCCCGGGTCCTCTAGATGTCACCTGTACACCAGGAGGTCTCCAGCTCCGCAGAGCAAAGGCCAGAGTTGGGGCCTAAGGAGAAGAGAAGAGGACTCAGCTCCTACTCTCTATTAACCCAGTACTCTTGCCAGCAAGCCTGGTCCCAGCACCTCTCACCTGTACACACCGTCTCCCACACAGCTTCCCTCTTCTGGAGGCTGGCATCGTGGGAGTGGGCCCAAAAAGATTGTCAGAGAGAAACCAAACACTCTTTCTCTGCTTCCGCCGCCGCTGCCTCTTCAGCCAGTGGGCAACCCAGGCTGGCTCTATCCATGCCAGCTCCAGTACGGTCCCCCATGCTGTTAGCACCAAGGGCTATGAAAGAAGGTAACGTAGGGCTAAGATGGAAGAAGACCCTGAGCTTTCCTTTCTCGCCCTTCTGTAGCACAACACCCTGGTTTTAGGGTGGGGGGAAGAGGAAGAGACAGGTCGAGCAAGGTTCTCACTACATAGTCCTGGATGTTCTAGAATTCAATATGTAGACCAGGCTGGCCTCAAACTCAGAGATCTGCCTGCTTTTGCCTCTAGAGTACTTGATTAAAGATGGTGGCCACCAAGCCCAGTTTGGTTTTTTTGTTTGTTTTGTTTTGTTTTGTTACATTTTTTTATTTCTTTTTGTTTTAGCACATCTTTCACTAACCACTTACCCGGTCCCAAGTGAGACTGAAGTCAGGAATGAGTGTGGGCTTAGCCACATACTCATGGGCCAAGAGAGCAAGCTGGAGCTTCAGCCAGGGGTGGGCACAGGGGTGGTAGAAGAAGGTGATACCCTCAGCCTGGAGGAAAGGCAGAGATATATCAAGCCAGGCCTAGCACCCTCCCAGAGAATCACAACTTTTCCTATCCTAGGTGCCAGGATAAGGGGGTTATCAGAAAGTGCCCATCCACTTCCAGGAAAAGGCAAAGGGTCTTGAGTACTGAGATGTACTCCTTTCTAATTCACCTCTCTTCTCCATCAAGTGCACCCCCCAAAGATGCACCTCTGGGCAAGACCACATGGCTAAGTAACCCCATTCGACTCCATACATGTTCCCACACACATACATGCTCCCACACACATACATGCTCCCACACACATACATGCCCACACACACGGTGCTGAGGATCAAACTCCATACATGCTCCCTAGCCCACACACACCGTGCTGAGGATCAAACTCCATACATGCTCCCTAGCCCACACACACGGTGCTGAGGATCAAACTCCATACATGCTCCCTAGCCCACACACACCGTGCTGAGGATCAACACCAGGGCCCTCTTCCCACGGACCCGCATCCTTGGCCCTCAGATCCCCTGGATCTGGAAGCAGAGGTTGTGAGCTGTCATGTGAGTACTGGGAACTGAGCTTCTGGAAGAGGAGCAAACGCTCCTAACCACTGAACTGTATCTGCAGCTCTGTGAGAATGAGCAGGCTTCAGCTGTATCTCTGACTGTGCATCAATGGCTCTACGAGTCCCAGCCCTAGGCTCTACCTCTCAGATGAAGACCAAGTCTTCTACTTCTTGATCTAATCTGTGCGCTCTCCCAGGAGTGTCCAGACACACTTGACTGCACAATCCCAGGGTAGGAGCGGTTCATCAGTCATTACTCTCTGAGCTGACCTGTGCTAGGTGCTATAAAAGACACCAAAAGAGAACTCCCAGGCCTTGAGGAGTGTATCAGAGACTCAAGGAAAGCAGGTATGATCGTGCACACCTGGGATCCCAGCCATTTGGGGCATTAATGTATGACTGAAAGTTCAAGGCCAGACCGGGGTACACAATGAATACCAGGCCAGCTTAGGCTAGGTGAGCCCACCTCTAAAGACCATGGTGTAGGGGGAGAGAAATTCAGGGAAGTAAAAAACTGATACAACTCAAACCTGAGTGTGTGAGTATGTGTGTGTGTGTGTGTGTGAGAGAGAGAGAGAGAGAGAGAGAGAGAGAGAGAGAGAGAGAGAGACTGGGTGGGGGGAGCTGGGGAGCAGAGGTGGAGGTTCTAGGGATCTAAACCCACACAAACACTCTACCAGCAAGCTTGATCCTCAACTGTCATTTCACTTTTTCCCCCTGAAGTTTTTTTTTTTTGTTTCTTTGTTTGGTTGGTTGGTTTTTTGAAACAGGGTTTCTCTGTATAGCCCTGGCTGTCCTGGAACTCACTTTGTAGACCAGGCTGGCCTCTAACTCAGAAATCCGCCTGCCTCTGCCTCCCAAGTGCTGGGATTAAAGGCGTGCGCCACCACGCCCGGCTTCCCCCTGAAGTTTTAAAACAGAGTCTGTCTCACAACATTGTCCAGGCTGGCCTTGAGTTCACATTTATTCCTCCTGCCTCAGCCTCCCGAGAAGATCAGAGTATAAGTCTAGGCCACCATGTCCAGCTAGCTCAGCTAACTGTAAGAGGATGGGATAAAGGCAGACAAGGTATGGGGGGGAGGGATGCTGTGACTTCTGCACTGGGCCTTGAAAATCCTTGGAGAGGGATAGCTACAGAGTGTGAAGCTATGGGTTTCAGATCCTGATAGGCCAGGAGTAGAAAGTAAACCACAGAAAAGAAGGTAGGTATGTTGGAGGAAATGAGCCTGAATTCACATGTGTGGTGAGGGCCCATGATGATGGAGATAAACGAAATCAAGAAATCAGATGAAGATAATGTAACTCTTGACAAGTCAGACAGGGGAAATCAGCCACAACAGGTGGATTATAAACATAACTAAAAATAAATAAATCATAAAGTCAGATGGATTCTGAACAATGAGATAACTTAAAGAGAAGGATTATGTGCAACAAAGAGGCAGCCACGTCCAATGGTGTACCTGCTGTCATCCTAGCTCTTCAACAGTCAGGGGGATCAGAGCTTTAAGGCCATTCTTGGAGGGGGCTGGAGAGATGGCTCAGCGGTTAAGAGCTCTGACTGCCCTTCTGAAGGTCCTGAGTTCAAATCCCAGCAACCACATAGTAGTAATGAGATCTGACGCCTTCCTCTGGTGTGTCTGAAGACAGCTACAGTGTACTTACATATAATAATAAATAAATCTTAAAAACACAAACACAAACACACAAACACACACACAGCCAGGCAGTGGTGGCGCACGCCTTTAATCCCAGCACTTGGGAGGCAGAGGCAGGTGGATTTCTGAGTTCGAGGCCAGCCTGGTCTACAGAGTAAGTTCCAGGACAGCCAGGGCTACACAGAGAAATCCTGTCTCGAAAAACCAAAAAAAAGAAAAAAAAAAAGATCATTCTTGGCTATAGAACAAGGTTGAAACCAGTTTGGGCTACATGAGACCCTGTGTCAAAAGGGAGGTGGAGGGCAGGAGATATAGCTCAGTGGTTAAGAGCTTTTTGCTGCTCTTCCAGAGGCTCAGTTCCCAGTACTCACATGACAACTCACAACCTCTGCCTCCAGATCCAGGGGATCTGACCATCTCTTCTGAACAAACACACAGGCCTCAGGCAGTGGCACAGGGTTTTAATCCCAGTACTCAGAAGGCAAAGATAAGTGGATGTCTGTGAGTTCAAGGCCAGCCTGGTCTACAGAGTGAGCTCTAAGACAGCCAATGCTACATGAAGAAATGCTATCTTAAAAATATATATATATTAATCCCAGCACTCGGGAGGCAGAGGCAGGTGGATTTCTGAGTTCGAGGCCAGCCTGGTCTACAAAGTGAGTTCCAGGACAGCCAGGGCTATACAGAGAAACCCTGTCTCGAAAAATCAAAAAAAAAAAAAAAAAAAAAAACTAACCAAAGTAAAACAACAACAAACAAACAAAAAAAAACCCACAGAAAAAATTCATACCCATAAAATAAATCTCAACAATTTTTTAAAAGAGCATTCATAAAAATTGAACTGTTTACAACACATTAAAGCCCACATTGCTAACATGGTACAGAGTTTTGCAATCTAAGCACTATTCATTCACTTGTCAAAGTTGAAGGGACAGAATGCCATCTCTTGGAGAAAATCAGAGCCAAGAAAGACAAGAGAATCCGAATCACACCAGCATTGGAATGTGGTTGTTTTTGCTACCTTCAGAGTAACTTGGAGTTACCTGCCACGCATCTAGCTACTCAACAGAACCCCTGAGCCCACACTACCGATCTGTTCTGGGACTGCCAAGTGGAAGCCTCACCTCTTTCTACACCGAGTGGTAAGGGATGGACTGAGAGCCAAGATAGATAGAGGTAACCTGCGAGCAGCATTCTGCCTCCAGGGAAGGATCCCAAGATGGGCTACGGGTTGTACTTACCTGCCCTTGGCTCACCTGTGTGTAAGTCACTCTTGGTAACACCTACACATGGGGAAAGAAGAGAGCAGCTGGGGACTTCGTGTTGGGTGTGAAGAAGGGGACAACCAGCCCCAAGCCCTGGGCTGAGATGAAGACGCTGTAGACTGAGGGCAGGAGAAACCAACAGATGTCCCAATCGGGCGACCACCGAGGGTGCAGCAAGGCCGTTCATACCCTTCTCGTCCTCGGCCCTACAGGGTTCCTACCTGTGGAGGCACAGGCCACAGGCCTTCGGGACAAGGGGTTCCTGCCTCCTCCGCCGGCTCAGCCACCACCTGTGGGTCCAAGGCGGAGAGCTGGGCGTTGGCCTCCGCGAGGGCCCCGCCCTTTCGGTTCCAGGAGTAGAGGCGCGGACGGATGGAGGGGCCTCCGAATCCCCTCGCGCGCGCCACTCTTTCCAGGACAAAGTTGAAGCAAAGCGCTTTGAGATTCCCCCGGCCAACACCTTACCAGGAGCCGGTGGCCTTACCTCCCGAAGACTCAGGAGCCCCACCAGGGCTACCAGAAGCAACCGGGGCGGAGGTGGAGGAGGAGGAACCATTTCAGCTGGGCCAGCAGCAGTCCCGCCAACCAACTAGCTGCAGCGCCACTCGCGCGCGCGCGCCCGCGACCCCGCGCCGCCCGCGCGCCCACGTAGACCGTGGCTCGCGCACTGCCTTGCTCCCTCCTCGCCCGGCCTCGTGCCCCGCCCCGCCTACAGCCAGGCCCGCCCCCGCCCCGCCTCGCCCCGCCTACAGCCAGGCCCGCCCCGCCCGCAGTCAGGCCGGCGCACGCGTCCAGAACCCAAAGCCGGAAAAGTTAATCGCCAGGGATCTCCTGGTCTCCAAGCCCACCGAACCACCTCCCTCGGCCGAGATGCGTCCCGGCGCGTTTGTGCGACCATCAGAGCGCAACTGTATCGCCTGAGGAGAATCTGGGAACCCCGCAAAGGGCGGGAAGTGAGATCCTTAAGGACCGGGTGACCCAGGCGGAGACTTGTGTGCTCTTCTGGCAAACCCGCTAAACACAGAATTATGAAATCTTAGCTGTCCCAGAGAGAGGGTCCCGGCTCTAGCGCTTCGGCTTCACGTTGCCCCATTTCTGCTCTCGCTAATAATAAGAACTGAGCCCCGAGCTGTTTTGGGAGGGTCTTAGGTCCAGAAGCCCCGAGAAGCCGGAGCTCTCTTGATTCCCGCTCTCCTTTGCCCAAGGAAACACTGGTCCGAGGAGCTACAGTGCTCAGCTCGGCCTCCCTGCAAGGGAGCGCTGCAATGGAAACGAGAACCCTGTTAAGGATTGACGCCCAATCAAAAGTTTGAAACAGGCCTGCGAGATGGCTCAGTGGGAAACGGTGCTGGCCGCCAGCCAGAGTTTAATCTGTGGACCTAAGTGATTGAAGGAGGGACCTGATTCCCACAGATTGTCCTCTGACCTATACACACACACATACACACACCCCTAAACAAATCTTTTTAGGTTCGAAATATATCAAAAAAGCCAAAGCCCCACCGCGGGGCTAAGCATTCCTTAATCTTCTCCCTCAACTTACTGGGCCAGAGTCGAGGCTCTTTCCTTTCCTACAGTCCTTCCTGATAAGCAGTGGAGACGCCTAACTCTTGGAGAGCATCCTTGGGGGTGGGCTGGGGAGGCCACAAGTGTCTACCGGCTAGTGCCCGGATGCCCTCCAGAGAAACGACAGCCACCTGCCTCAAACTCGTGGTCAGGGTCAGATGCTTCAGTCTGCCTCTGGCCAGGTGCGGAGCCCCAGCCCTGCTGCATTATCTCCCAGTTGCTGGTCCTGGCTGCGGGGCAGAGCCAGGCGAAGGAGCGAGATTCACGTCTCTAGCTGCAAAGGCAGTAGCGAGTGGGGAAAGTGAAGCCAAAGAGGAACCAGCGCTTTGCTCCCTTCTTGCTTTTTCCGCTACTCCTCAATAGCGGATCCTGAGGGTGCAGTGACCCAGGGGCTCCCGTGGCAGCCAGACTTCATAGAGGTCAAGGGTAGAAGTAGGCGCATCACGTTCACCCTGGCCTCCAGCCTCACCCCCCTCCCCAATCCTTTCCTAGCACTCCTCCTTATTCCGCTCTCTCTGGTTGGCCCTCAGGTCCCCGCTCCCCCTTTGTGGCCAGGCTCTCTTTCACCCTCTGCTCCGGCTTGTCGCAATCGCTGTACAAAGGGCTGGGGCGGGAGTGGGGGGCGGGCGAGGGGAGCTCGACCCGAACTGGCTGTCTCCGCCTGGCAGCGACCAATCCGGAGCGCGCGCGCCCTCCCGCTTGGGAGGACTCTTGACAGCCACGGGCGACCGGGCGGAGCCGCGCGGGCAGAGCGGGGAGCCCGGCGAGGGGACAGTTCCTCTCCCCGCAGCCCAGTGCCTCCCCCCGGGGACAGTCCTGCCAGGCCATGCCTCCATGGGCGGCCGTTCTCGCGCTGCTGCTGGCCGCGCTCGCCCTGCTCCTCCTGCGCCCCTGGAAGCGCGCTGTCGGAGCGCGAACCTCGGTCCGGGACCACGAGGAGCAGGAGGTGGCGAGCGGAGGCCCCGCGGATCAGTTCAGCGACCGGCGCGAACCGCTCCCCGGAGGCTGCAGCCTCATTTGCAAGCCGTCGGCGCTGGCCCAGTGCCTGCTGCGCGCTCTGCGACGCTCGGTGGCGCTGGAACCCAGCCCGCGCTCCTGGCTGTCGGGGCCCCACCTGCAGACCTTCTGCCACTTCATCCTGCCTGTCGGGCCCGGGCCTGAGCTAGCCCGTGAGTACCTGCAGCTGGCAGATGATGGGCTGGTGGCTCTGGATTGGGTAATTGGACCTTGTGCCAGGGGCCGCCGGGTCACCAACCCTGGGAGCCTCCCTCCAGTGCTGTTGGTAATCCCCAATGCATGGGGACGCCTCACCCGCAACGTACTGGGGCTCTGCCTGCTCGCCCTGGAGCGCGGCTACTACCCGGTCATCTTCCATCGCCGCGGCCACCACGGTTGCCCGCTAGTCAGCCCCCGACTACAGCCTTTCGGGGACCCGTCCGACCTCAAGGAGGCGGTGACTTACATTCGCTTCCGACACCCGGCGGCCCCCCTGTTCGCAGTGAGCGAGGGTTCAGGGTCCGCGCTGCTGCTGTCCTACTTGGGGGAGTGCGGCTCCTCCAGCTATGTGACTGGCGCCGCCTGCATCTCGCCAGTGCTACGCTGTCGCGAGTGGTTCGAGGCTGGCTTGCCTTGGCCCTACGAACGTGGGTTCTTACTGCACCAGAAAATCGCTCTCAGCAGGTGGGTAACGGAAATAGAAGTCTACAGCTCTGCCTGGTATGGGAACAGACCATTGTGGGTAGGTTGGGGCAAAGTTCTCACAAGGTCTCCAAAGCTGTTCAAACCCTATAATTGACATAGAGCCAGGAAAGTGGGTTTCAAAGCCATAGGTAGCCCCAGGGCCTCCGTCAGGGCCCCATCAGTTCATCTCAGTCGCAGGTGTCCTAGCAACCGGCGGTCAGCAGAGACCTGCACCTGGCATTTACCACTTAGTCCATAGCTAGATAGGTCAGCAAACAGGGCTCTGGAAGCAATTGTGGCCGATTATCTGTCCAGAATGTTTACCTTCAGACTCTGAGCCAGAAGGTGGCAGGAATGAGAGATACGCAGCCTTTGATTTATTAAAATCCTCCAATCTGACAGATGTTTTACATATTTCTAGGTGAGCACACAACGCTTATTCCTGTGTTTGTTCTTTCTAAGTCAAGGTCTCATTCAACTCAGGCTACACAGCTGAGGGTGTGTGTCCCTGAACTCCAGACCCTCAGCCTTCGCCCCCTCTAAGTGCTGAGATTACAGGCATCAGACACCCCACACATAAAAAAAAAAAAAAAAAAAAAACCACTAAATTCTTAGATCTCCAGAGGGAGAACAATTTTAAACACCAGGCAAGACTGTTCCACAGAAACCACTTGAATGATGACATTTCCAGTCTTTCCTAAGAGATGGCAAAAATGGGGTCAGAGGCATTCTGGCAACAAATAGGAAAACCCAGGACATGGGGTCAGGCCTGGCTGGGGTCAAGTTCTGAATTTATAGGGAATCAGCCAGCCCTTGTAAGGCTTGCTCCCCCTTCAGCTGAGTGGAGTTAATAGCAGGACCTCTGCAGGCACTGTCACCACTAACTATATGAAAGCACAGGACCCTGACCCACCGACCAGAACTCTTTCTTTTTTTGCTATTTTACCTCCTCCTATTTTGAAAAGGTCAAACCCTGAGGCTGAAGGAGAGGCGCTGCCATGGCAACTCAGAGGTTTGCTCTGGGGACAGGGTACTCTAGTCTAGCTTAACTGCCTGCTGTAGTTTCCACTCCAAAATGACCACCTTCAGCGCTTCCCGTAGCCTCAAGCCAGAAAGTTCGGTAAGGTAAATGGAGAAGAAACCAGGGCCTTCAGGAACTGCCCTTGCCATGGACATCTGGGGCTGGAAACTCACACACAGTTCTGAAGTCAACTGACAGGGCTGATTAATCTACCTAAAGGACTGAACTGCCAACCCCAGCCTCCTTGTGACCCTTCCAGGCCCTGCCCAGGGAGCTAAGAGGTCCCTTTTCCCAGTGCCAGAGTTTGCAGGCCCTTATTTAGGAAACCACCTAATAGACTGATTATATAGTCCCAGCTGTTTTCCCTGCCGCCAAGCGCTTGCTAGGAGTGCATGCCGCAGGTGTCCCTGACAAAGGTCACACCACCAGGCATTGTTCATCAACCTAAAAACACACAGGCAATGAATGGAATAAAACAATGATAAATTGTGGGAGAGGTATCACCTCCTAGTTTGGATTGTCTGAAACAGTGAGTTCTCTCAGGATGAGCTTCAGAGGCCATGAGTTCATTACAAAGGGTCAAAAGTTGAGGTTACAGAGAGCAGCGCTATCCCTGGTCAACAGCTGAAAGTCAAATATTATCCCTGGGACAAATGGTAGGAGTGACAGAGAAGAAATGATCATCCCTACGGAGGAGAAGCCAAACCTCTGCATTATATCAGAAATCTTCTGACCTTAAATAATGGCCACAGTATGAAAGGGGTTTGGGTGGCCAGAAAGATGGCTCAGTGGTTAAGAGCACCATTGCTTTTGGAGAGGACCCTGGTTCAACTCCCAGTACCCACATGGTGGCTCACAACCATCTTGTAGCTCTAGTTCCAGGGGAGCTTCTGATTTGCATGAGCACATGGTACACATATACATGCAAGCAAAACATTCACACACATGAAATAGGTCTTTAAAAGGGGCTGTGCTGTTTGCTTGTGTGTGTGGAGGGGTAGGGGGGTCCTATGTGTCTGAGAGATGGAGACTCATTGATAGTCATTGCCTGGAACTCACAGAGATCCACCGGGCCTCTGCCTCTTGACAGTTGAGATCAAAGACTCTTTTCTGTATTTCAAAAGCTCAAAGTCTCTGTGGCTAGACTCTGGCCTGGGCACCGCCTCCGCAGTAACTTTGCCTGTCGGCTAACATTCTGATTTCTCTACCCTGGTCTCTCATTCACCTGTGGTCAGGTATGCTTCCGCCCTGGAGGACACAGTGGACACCGGCAAGCTCTTTAGGAGTGGCTCCCTGCGAGAGTTTGAGGAGACCCTCTTCTGTCACACCAAGAGTTGCCCCATCAGCTGGGATACCTACTGGGATCTCAACGACCCACTCCGGGATGTGGATGAGGCTGCGGTACCTGTGCTGTGCATCTGCAGTGCTGACGACCCGGTGTGTGGACCCCCAGACCACACTCTGCCTGCGGAACTCTTCCACAGCAACCCGTACTTCTTCCTGCTGCTCAGTCGCAGTGGAGGCCACTGTGGCTTCCTGCGCCCTGAGCCCTTGCCAGCATGGAGCCACGAGGTCATCTTGGAGTCCTTCAGGGCCATGACTGAATTCTTCCGAATGGAAGAGAGAATGAAAGGACTGAGCAGGCGCAGGACTTCATTTTTAGGGGGCCGGCGTCGCTGGGGAGGCCTGCAGAAGCGAGAAGTTTCCCCTTCTTCCAATCTGGAGGAGATCTTCAACTGGAAGCGTTCATACACCAGGTGAGGTTCGCCTGGGGAAGCCCCTGGACCTGTGAGAAAGACCTCCACAAGGTACCACAGCGAGGAGGGGGAGGCTCTGTGTCCCTTTCTTGCTAACTGGAGAAAGAAGTTCACTCTGTGTTGCACTGCCCTGAGAAGAATTGCCCTGGCTCTGAGAAACATTGCTCAGCCCTGGGCCACCATTTCCTGTCATCAAAGTCCCAAGCAGAGTAGCAGCCCTGGCGAAGTCCACAGACTGGAGAGAAATTCTGGCTTACCCAGCTGGGAGTCCAGGCAGGATGAACTTATAAGAGTCAATGGGTGGTTCTGTCTCACATAAATAATCATCTTGGTGACTCTGCGTCTCGAGCTGGAGCCACTTGGTGCAGAAAGGACAGGATGTTTGTGTCTCTGTCCCATTTCCCTCATGTGCTCTGCGGTTGTGGTTCTGCTCTGACTTGCATATCAGCAGCTGGGGAAGCAGGCTGTCGGTTGCCTAGCTCTCCCCCCCTGGCTGAGAAGCCAGCAGAGGCAGGAGATGCTGGGCTGAGGCCAGGGTGGAAAGACCTAGCAAGGGTAGAATGTGTGTGTCTGTCCCTGCCTCTCATGGTAGATGGAAGTTCTAGGCCAGGCTCTCAAGCTGGTCCAGCCCATCTCCTAAAAGTTATTTTAGGAGTAAGAGGTTCTATTGCCCAGGGTCTAAGGGTTCCGTTAGATCATGGTTGTGGTAGCCAGGTTAGGCCAGATACACACACACCTTCAGTTCTGGTCCAGGAGATTTCCTCCAGAGAGCCGCAGCCAGCCAGATGTGTTCCTCCTGAAGTGTGGGTTTTCTCACAGTCAATGGGAAGAATGGCAGCCCTCACAATAGTCAGATCCGTTTTCTTCTGGTACTAGCTTCTTCTCCCTTTCCAGAGCCAGGCAAGAGGTCTGGGAGCAGAGGAGAGAAAACCCGAGAGCTTAGTGAAGGCAATCCAACTATTTCTTGAGTGTCTCACATTACAGCGTTGTCTGCTCAATTATTCAAAAGGCAGAAGCCTGTTTTCCAAATCCGCTCACTCAGCCACTAAGTGGACATTTGGTTTTATGAGAAAGAATGCTGAAGGCCAGAGAACAGTAAGCCATAGCTCCCAGGATGACTTACATGGCTGGGGTTGGATTAAGCCTTTACAAATCATTTTGACAGCTGGACATCCGGATCCATGTGTTGTTAAGATGCAAAAATCTACCCTGAAATTTTGTTTGTTATTTATTCATGGAGCCTGGGCCCTGCTCGCTAGGCAAACACCTACCACTGAGCTATACATCCAGTCCAGAAGTTATTTTTCAGTTTATCAGTGGGAAAGAAGTCACCTGTTTCTGGCTTAAGGCAGCAAAAACAGTTCGACAGACTCTCACAGCCAACGGACAGGGATAGCACTCAGGTGTACTGGGACTTCCATCCCAGGGGTGGATAATCTGGTCCTCTCTAGTTTGAGGGTTGTTTGTTTGTTTGTTTGGGAGTTTTGTTTTGTTTTCTGCCTGGCCTGGAACTCACTATATAGACCAGGCTGCTCCCAAGTACAGAGCTCCATCAGAGTACTGGAATTAAAGGCTTGTGCAAGCTATCCCACCGAGCCTTCTAATCTTGTTCTTTTAGATTAAGTAAGAATCAACGAATCTAGCCAGGCAGTGGTGGCGCATGCCTTTAATCCCAGCACTTGGGAGGCAGAGGCAGGCAGATTTCTGAGGTTTAATCCCAGCACTTGGGAGGCAGAGGCAGGCGAATTTCTGAGTGCCAGGCCAGCCTGGTCTACAGAGTGAGTTCCAGGACAGCCAGGAGAACACAGAAAAACCCTGTCTCAAAAAAAAAAAAAAAAAGAATCAACGAAGTAACTCCAAGATATAATCCAGACAACATTCAGTCATCTAAGGCACAGATCCTAGTGTGAAAGAGGGTTTTTTCCCCTTCTTCTCCACTTCTGGCCCCTCCCCCACACCCTCTTGTGGCATTCTTTCCTCCTTTCTGAGCAAGAGAAATGAAAAGGAACTGAACTCTAAAGGGGAAGCTCCCCTGTCGCTGGTGAACCACAGTCACAGGTGGAAGGCGTGGGGGGGGGTGGCTGGCATATGGCCACCCCCCCTACCCCCACATCTGAGACCGTAGGGATTTCAGTTAATTAGGGTCCTGCTGTTCCATATGTTATTGGATCCCTCAGAAATAATGGTAAGATGGGAAACAGCCTGGTGGTAGTTCAACCCTAAGACTTAAAGTGTCTCTAATGACAAAAATCTGGTCAATTTTTCTAGATCAGCTACTACAGGACCCATTTCTTCTAGAGAACACTTTTGTGAGAAAGCCTGGCTGGGTTTTCCTTTCTTTCCTTTTTTTGTTTTTTTTGAAAAGCAAGCTTGCTAGGGAAGGGAGCACAAAGACTTTATAGTAACTTTTTTCTTCTTTTTTTGTGTGGAGCTGATGGTTAAACCCAGAGCCTTGTACAGATCAGACAGCCCTTTACCGCAGAGCTCCTCCCTCCACCCTGACACGGGTCTTGCAGTCCCCAGAGGAATAGCAGAGTAACTCTGTTAAGGCCCCAAGTCCACTGATTTAACCCACAACATTCCCCTTCCTGCTCTTTACATGGGCTATTTTCAGGCAGGGACTTATTATTTTTTGAGATGGCATCTCACAATAGAACACTGGCTGGCCTGCAACTCACTAGATAGGCAAGACTGACCTCAGACTCACAGAAATCCCCTTGCTTCTGAATACTGGGATTAAAAGTACATACTACCGTGTCCAGCGTAGGTGATTTACAAAAAGAAAACACTGTCCATTACTCTGCAGAGGCTAGGGGTGAAGGCTGGACTCCGAGCTCAGATGGTAGGGTGTTTACACAGCATTCATGAGGCCCTAGACTCAGTCCTTAGCCCTGCATGAGCCAGTGTGAGGGTGCACATTTGCAAGCCCAGAGGTGGTCGCAGGACCTTCATTAGTTCAAGGTCTGGAGGAGCTAGAGAAAGTACCCAAGGAGCTGAAGGGGTCTGCAACCCGATAGGTGGAACAACAAGATGAACTAACCAGTACCCTCAGAGCTCGTGTCTCTAGCTGCATATGTAGCAGAAGATGGCCTAGTCAGCCATCATTGGAAAGAGAGGCCCCTTGGTATTGCAAACTTTATATGCCCCAGTACAGGGGAACACCAGGGCCAAGAAGTAGGAGTGGGTGGGCAGGGGAGCAGGGCGGGGGAGGGAGGGTATAGGGGACTTTCAGGATAGCATTTGAAGTGTAAATAAAGAAAATATCTAATAAAAAAGAAGTTCAAGGTCATCTTCTGATACATACTGAGCTTGAGGTCAGCTTGGGCTACTTGAGATCTTACCTCAAAACAAAAAAAGCAAATCACACACACACACACACACACACACACACACACACACACACACACACAGAGAGAGAGAGAGAGAGAGAGAGAGAGAGAGAATAGGGTAAGGTGGTGTCATCTTTGCCAGAAAGTGTGGTTTCTGTTGGGTTTGGGTGACCCTGCCCTTCATCCAGATTAGGTCAGTTTGGGTAAAGAGTTAATTGTGTGAAACCTATGAGGAGACCCAGGCACCCTCACTCCCCTGAGAAAGCATGGTTCTTTGAACAAGCTTTGCAAAAGCAAGCTCCGAGTTTGAGGAAGCAACATTGAAACAAATCCCAAGAAACACTGTGACTCTGCATGGCGTCCTGTCACCCTGGTTCTCCTGGTCCTCCTTCCTTCCCACCAACCTGTTGGTCTCTTCATTCCTCACAAGCACCTTCAAAGGGTACAGGAAGATGAGCACGGGGAAGCAAAGACTTCAGGAGAGCTGGGACTGAGCAGAGCGTGGTGTTTTGCCTGTAATCCCAACACTCGGAAGTTAGAGACAGGAAGATCAGAAGCTCAAAGTCAGCCTCAGCTATATAACAAGCCAGGGCTATGTGAGATCTTGTCTCAAAAATCCCAAAATAAGTAAATAATGTAAGAAAGAAATGGAGATGAAGTCCTCTGTGTCTCCCTGGGAATCAGAGTCCAGGAAACAGACAATTGCTTGCCTCTGAAAGCCTTTTGGATTTCAGCTAAGTACTTACTGATGATAGTGAGAATATGTTAGGGAGCTGGCTCAGTGGGCTCTAAGTCAAACAAGCACAAAGATCTGAGTGAGTTTGGATTGCCAGCACCCAGCTAAAAAGAAGGCCACAGAAGATGTCATCCTAATGTAAGCTCAGATCCTGAGGGCAGGGTGTGGAGGTGGATTCCTACAGCTGAATAACCAGTTTGGCTAGCTGATCAGCAACGCCAGGTTCAGTGAGAGACCCTAGGTTAATGAGATGGGGCTGGAGACGTGGCTCAGCAGTTAAAAGTATTGGCTACACTTCCAGATGACCAGTTTTCAATCCCCAGCATCCACACAGCAGCTCACAACTGTCTGTAGCTCCAGTTTCAGGGGGTCCAAAACCCTCACAGGGACAGACATGCAGGTAAAACACCAATCAATGCTCATAAAATAAAAATAAATTTAGCCGGGCGTGGTGGTGCACGCCTTTAATCCCAGCACTTGGGAAGCAGAGGCAGGTGGATTTCTGAGTTTGAGGCCAGCCTGGTCTACAAAGTGAGTTCCAGGACAGCCAGGACTATACAGAGAAACCCTGTCTCACCCCCCCCCAAATAATAATAAAAAAAAAATAAATAAATAAATAAATTATTTTAAAAATGAGATGGAGAACAACAGGGGAAGACACTTGACATTCACCACATTGACTCCATGTACACCTGCACACATTTGCACACACATACCCACATCTGCACATATTCACACACAGACCTGCACATGTGTACATGTACATTCATATGCACACATATACCTGTATACATATGTTCATATATACATGTACACACCCATACCTGCACATGTGCATAAACATCTGCACATGATGTGTACAAGCACACATATGTGCACACATACACTTGTACATATATGCTCATACATACATACATACCCATATGCACAGACACACATATACCCGCACACACGTGTAAATACACACAAGCACACACATATCTGCACATATGCATGCACATACATACACTGAACAAATGTGTTTATACATGTACACACATATCCACACCCACATTCACACACACACCTGCATGCACATACAAGTATACAACTGCACACACAACTGCACATATGAGTACATGTGAGCACACTCAACTGCATATACACACATGTACATGCCTGTACACATATGTACATATACATGAACACAAATATAACAAATACACATGTGCACATACACAAATGCACAAACACATGTGCAAACACATACCTACACACATGTGTACAGGAACACACATATGCACACACTGTACTAAGCTGTATGTACAGCTTTATGTTCTCATAAACACTTAGCACTTATATATATGTTTCTAGAGAAGTGGCTGGAGATAACAGTATGAGAAAGAGAACACCAAAATTCTCTCTTGAGAAGACATTTGTGTAAAAACATCCTTTCTAAGACCCAAAGGCTGTTTAAATAGAGATTTTAAGACAGGGAGTGCTGTCTTGGCTTCATGTGTGATCTCAAAGCCACCTGCATCACACATTCCCCTGGGCTCATCTTCCACCTGAAGCACAGAGCCTTTGCTAGTCACAATCACAAAGGTGTGAACAAGCAGATCTGTTAGGACACGTGGTTACAACTTTTACAAGATGTTGCAAGGCTGTGGTCAATGCCCCAGAGGATGACATCAGGACATTTTATGAGTGATCATGGTTTGCTTTGAGGAAGGTTTGAGAAGGTAGACCCAAGGAGACCCTGTGCCCAGAACAGAATGAATGCCTCCAAACTAGCAAGTCCCATGTTTTCTTTTCCTTTTTAAAAAATTTTCCAAAACAGGGTTTCTCTGTGTTGCAGGCTGTCCTGGAACTCCCTTTGTAGACCAGGCTGGCCTCGAACTCAGAAATCCGCCTGCCTCTGCCTCCTGAGTGCTGGGATTAAAGGCGTGCGCCACCACTGCCTGGCAAGTCCCATGTTTTCATTGAAGATATTCAAGCTAGACTGCTCTTTGGCATGTATGACATGACAACTAAGCCATGAGAGTAACCTAGATCCAATTGACGGTATCATTTTAAGATTTATTTATATGGAGGCTGGAGAGATGGCTCAGTGGTTAAGAGCACTGACTGCTTTTCCAGAGGTCCTGAGTTTAATTCCCAGGAACCATTTGGTGACTCACAATCATCTGTAATAGGATCTGATGGCCTCATCTGGTGTGTCTGAGGACAGTGATAGTGTACATAAAATAAACATTTTTTTAAAGATTTATTTTATTTATTATATGTAAGCACACTGTAGCTGTCTTCAGACACTCCAGAAGAGGGAGCCAGATCTCGTTACGGATGGTTGTGAGCCACCATGTGGTTGCTGGGATTTGAACTTATCACCTTCAGAAGAGCAGTCGGGTGCTCTTACCCGCTGAGCCATCTCACCAGCCCCAAAATAAATATTTTTTAAAAGACCTATTTTTATTATTCTTAATTGTCTATGTGCAAATGCTTTGAGGAAATGAGAGGCACTGGACCCCCTGGGTTAGGTGCTTGGAATGGAACCCAGGACCTCTGCGAGACTAGTTCATGCTTTGACCACCATGCCACCTCTCCTGCCAATAATAGTCTCATCTTTTTTTGAGAAGAAGTTTGATGTAACCTAGACTAGCCTGAAGCTTCCTATTTAGCAGACAATGACTTTGAACTGATCATCCTGTTTCCACTTCTCCACATTCTGGGTTTGCAGGTCTGTGCCACCAGGCATATACTCACACATATGAGTCTTTTTCTGTAATAAGGTGATACCTGCTCTGGTATTTTGTTGTTGTTGTTGTTGTTTTTCAAGACAGGGTTTCTCTGTGTAGCCTTGGCTGTCCTGGAACTCACTCTGTAGACCAGGCTGGCCACGAACTCAGAAATCTACCTGCCTCTGCCTCCCGAGTGCTGGGATTAAAGGCGTGCGCCACTACGCCCGAAGCAGTTTCTGGCAACACTGCAATGTTCTTAGTGTTTTAAGACAGGCTCTCACGCCGGGCGGTGGTGGCGCTCGCCTTTAATCCCAGCACTCGGGAGGCAGAGGCAGGCGGATTTCTGAGTTCGAGGCCAGCCTGGTCTACAAAGTGAGTTCCAGGACAGCCAGGGCTATACAGAGACACCCTGTCTCAAAAAACCAAAAAAAAAAAAAAAAAAAAGACAGGCTCTCACTATGTAGACCAGGCTGGACTTGAAGAAGCTGCCTCTGCCTCCTAAGTGCTGGGATTAAGGGTGTGCACCATTTATACTCAGCCATGTTGTTTGTTCTTCGATCTTTAGAAACAAATTTGTGCTGCTTGTCCTCTTAAGTACTCTGTGTACTGACAGCTTACCTGCCATCCACAGAGCCTCCTGCATCCACTGGCCATTCTCTCTTCCTGTCCTCTAATACTAACCATAAGCAGCTGTTTAATCAACCACCAGGCCTACTGTCTGGGCTAGTAATTTCTCAGCAGGCTTGAACTTCTCTGATCATCAATGGTATCTTAAGACAGGTTCCAGTGTGTAATAAGCGTGTGTTGTAAGACATAATGAGCCGAGCGTGGTAGCACACACCTTTAATCCCAGCACTCGGGAGGCAGAGGGCAGGTGGATTTCTGAGTTCGAGGCCAGCCTGGTCTACAAAGTGAGTTCCAGGACAGCCAGGGCTACACAGAGAAACTCTGTCTTCAAAAACCAAAAACCAAAAACAACAACAACAACAAAAAAAAGATTTACATAATGACTTGAACATAGAGATTCTAGCTGATTCATGTGTGACTCAAATGATTCTGGAATAAGCCAGGTGTAGTGGTACATATCTGTAATCTCAGGTTGAGACAGGAAGCATTTAACGTTTAAGGCTACTCTACTACATAGCAAAACCGTTTCAACTGCCCACTTCCTCAAAAATTCATTCAGTGACCATAATAGGTATTTTATTAGTTGCCTATTACAAATTATTAGTTTCAAGAAAAGGGTGAAATCATGCATGAATTTTAGTATGTAAGGTCTGTTAGATTAGGCAAAGCATGTGGAGGTCATTCTCCAACAAGAATTCCTCAGCCAGAAACCAAACACTTCTGGGCTGGAGAGAAGACTCAGGCTGAGAGCACTGACTGCTCTTCCAGAGGTCCTGACTTCAAGTCCCAGCAACCACATGGTGGCTCATAACCATCTATAATGGAATCTGGCACCCTCTTCTGGCATGCAGGCAGAACACTGTATTAATAAATAAGTAAATGTTAAAAACAACAAACCCAAGCTGGGCATGGTGGCGCACGCCTTTAATCCCAGCACTCGGGAGGCAGAGGCAGGTGGATTTCTGAGTTTGAGGCCAGCCTGGTCTACAGAATGAGTTTCAGGACAGCCAGGGCTATACAGAGAAACCCTGTCTCGAAAAACCAAAAAACAAACAAACGAACAAAAACCCAACAAACCCAAAGACCTCTAAACAAAACTGTTCCTGCTTTCGAACCAGACAGACTGAAATGAAAACACCTTACAATTAGGATGCTTCACAATGCTTTTTAGCCAAACTGTATTTCTTTTTTTTTTTTTTAAAGATTTATTTTATTTATTATATGTAAGTACACTGTAGCTGTCTTCAGACACTTCAGAAGAGGGCGCCAGATCTTGTTACGGATGGTTGTGAGCCACCATGTGGATGCTGGGATTTGAACCCATCACCTTCGGAAGAGCAGCAGGGTGCTCTTACCCGCTGAGCCATCTCACCAGCCCCCAAACTGTATTTCTAATAGACTGAAGGTTTGAGATGTAAATTTTATTATTATGAATGATATATGCACGTGTGGGTAGATGCCCCAGTGTGTCCACCAGGAGGTCAGAGGTCTCCATTGGGTGTCTTCACATTTGCCTTACCTTTGAGATGTGGTCATTCATTGAACCTGAAATTCATTGATTGGGTAGGTTGTCTGGCTCCTCCTGCCTTCCTTACTCCTTCATCAACTGCTGGGGTTACAGATGCAGGACACCACTGCACCTAGCTTTCATGTGGGTACTGAGCCATGCCCTGAGCCCTCTGATATGTAACTCATCTTTCTTTCTTTCTTTCTTTCTTTCTTCCTTTCTTCCTTTCTTTCTTTCTTTCTTTCTTTCTTTCTTTCTTTCTTTCTTTCTTTCTTTCTTTCTTTCTTTCTTTCTTTCTTCCTCTCTCTTTCTTTCTTTCTTTCTTTCTTTTTCGAGACAGGGTTTCTCTGTGTAGCCCTGGCTGTCCTGGAACTTACTTTGTAGACCAGGCTGGCCTCGAACTCAGAAATCCTCCTGCCTCTGCCTCCCAAGTGCCAGCATTAAAGGCATGCGCCACCACCGCCTGGAAGTTCTTGTTTTTCAATACAAGGTTTCTCTGTGTAACTGTCCTGGAAATTGCTTTGTAGACCAGGCTGACCTCATACTCAGAGATCTCACTGCCTCTGCCTCCTGATTGCTGGGATTAAAGGCATGTGCCACCATGTTCAGCAAGATGTAACTTTTTAGATTTCACAATTAATGATGGGGCTAAGACCTAAACCCAAACCAGTGTGCTTCTGTATGTGTGCATGTGACTGGTGGCCAGAGGATCTCAGGTGTTTTCTTTTTTTTTAGACAGGGTCTCATATAGCCCAGTCAAGTGTTGAGGTTTGAACTTCTAACTCGTCTATTGCCTCTTCCCTAGTGCTGGTCTCAGGGTTGTCATGCCAACACTCTTCCCACTATTATAATTCCAACCAGCCAAGTCTAGTTACACTGTAAATAAATTGCTTTTCCTTGTCAAGTTCCTGTCTGAAACAGTAATGGAATATGCCTATCTTAGACTTTGTAAAAGATGGTATCAAATGCAGAAATTATGGGTTGTTTTAGAGTTTAAGGGTACTGGTTGCTCTTCCACAGGATCTAGATTTGATTTCTATCACTCACAACCATCTATATCTCTAGTTCCAGGGTACCTAAAAAACAAAAACAAAAACCCCAACCCCCTCCCTCCCCACAAAAAAAAAAAAAACAAAAAAAAACCCTAGCATAAATTTCTCTTTGGAACTGTTGGGAGTGTACAACTCCAAAGGGGAGACATACATTTATCTAAATAAACAAACAAACCGCCTCTCCAGACAGAGTTTTTGCTCATGTAGCCTACACATACAGCTGTCCATATCCTCAGCAGCCTTCACTCCCTCTACTCACTAAAAGCAAGTATCTGGGGAAAAAATAGTAGAAACTAAAGTACCATCATTAGTCACCAGGACATACATAGAAGCCTGCTGCCCTGGGGCATCATTGAGAGGTAGGCATAGCAGAGATGCTATAGAGCTAGATGACATCTGTGTGTTTGTATTCTTGCAATCTCTGTTAGGAAGAGGGGGTAGCAGAAGGGTGGGAAAGGAAATCTCTCCTGCTGTAAACTCAACAGTGGAAGGAAAGCAGCAGCAGTTTCTTCTACACTCAGGAAGAAATCCTGAACACTGGGCTCTAATTCTGGTTCTGCCACATAATTTGACAGAGACACATGTTAAGGTCAAACGGCTTACAGCAACATTCAGGCAGTAGATGTGCTGTGCCACGTTCCTAGCAGTTCTCTAGTTAATATGACAGGCAAGCTAAAATACACAAGCCAAAGAGGCCAAGTGTGGTGGCACACACCTTTAATCTGATCAGAGGCAGAGGCAACTTAGTTACAGGGCAGTCTAGTCTATACAGTGAGTCTATCTCAAAACAATAACAGAGCAAGAGAACTGGTAAGATGGATCAGCCAGTAAAGTGCTTGCTGAACCTGCAACCTGAGTTTGATCCCTGAGACCCAAATGGTAGAACTCCTGAAAGCTGTCCTCTGACTGTGGCATGTATCCACAACACATAAAGTATGATGCCAATGCTTAAAAACAGGTTAAAGTAGGGATGAATTTTAGCGGCAGAGCACTTGATTAGCACATTAAAGACACTAGGGTCAATCCCTAGTACCACTATCACCAGTTAAATCCTCCATTCTGAGCTGGGAGTGGTAGCATACACATATAGTACTGTACTTGAAGATCAGAAATTATATTTCAGTATTTCTGTGAGCTGAAATATTGCCTTTTGCTTTCTTTCTTTAAAGATAGTGTAGCTCTGGCTGTCCTGGACTGACTCTGTAGACCAGGCTGGCCTCACCTGCCTCTACTTTCTGAATGCTAGGATTATTCTGAATGCTAGGTGGCATGTGCCACCACTGCCCATGAAAAAGCTGAGTAGGGGGCTGGAGAGATGGCTCAGTGGTTAAGAGCACTGACTGCTCTTATGAAGGTCCTGAGTTCAAATCCCAGCAACCACACGGTGGCTGACAACCATCTGCAATGAGATCTGATGCCCTCTTCTGGCATGTCTAAAGACAGCTATAGTGTACTTACATATAATAAATAAATCTCCAGAGCAAGCGGGGCTGGAACTAACAGAGGTCCCAAGTTCAATTCCTAGCAACCACATGATGGCTCACAACCATCTGTACAGCTACAGTGTACTCACATACATAAAATAAATCTAAAAAAAAAAAAAAAAAAAAAAAGCTGAGCAGGGGGCTGAGAAAATGGGATCAATGGTTAATAGCACTTGTTCTGCCTAGCACAGTGGCACTTGCCTTTAATCCCAGTACCTGGGAAGCAGAGGCAGGTGGAGCTCTAGGAGTTTAAGGCCAGCCAAGGAAACATAGAGAAAAGCACTTTGTTCTTTCAGAGGACGCAGGTTCAAGTCCCAGCACATACATTGTGGTTCACCAACTCCTCCTGTTCCAGAGGATCTGACACTCTCTTCTGAATTCTTCAGGCATCAGGGATGCATATAGTGCATGAATACACATGAAGGCAATGTATTAATAAACATAAAAGCAAATAAAATCTAAAAAATAAAGTGAGCAGACACTGTGTACTAAAATTACTTTTATTACAGTTGATCTTTTAAACATTTCCTTTGCTATGATACAAAGGATACTTACAAACAAAATATTACATATGACCTGTTTTCGTTCTTAGGGTTCTGACAACTTGGTAACAGCTTTAAATGCACAATCTATACAATTAATACAGGTTATATACGAACTATAAGGTATGCTGAACCAGAATACTGACAATATACTGTACAATAAGCCTTACCAGTTAGTGCTGTGGACCATTTCTACCAAAAGGAAAATGCACATCTGCACAGTCACCTTTCCAGCTGCTGCTGAGTGAGGGAGAGGCTTTTTCCTCATCGCAACCTTTGGTAAGCCTCCACTGTGGGCCTCTGTTTAGTCTAAAAATTGAAAGGACTGGGTTTACTCAAAATTATCCACTGTTAAAAGTACTGGGATACAACATGTTCAATATGATAATCTCTTGCCCTTTCCCCCAAAACTATCCCAGTTTTAAAAGACCATTTAAGTCCTTTGTCCACTATGAAAACCCTACAGGCTCAAGGGCTTTAGGAAAAGATGAAGGCTGCCAAAAAAGGAGGCAAGAAACCAAGCCAAAATCTAGGTCTTGCAAAATCATCATTTTTCCCTTCACCAAAGGGAACTAGAAATGTACAAATTCATTGACGAACCTCAATGATAACATATCAGTTAGCTGATAACCTCATTTATCTGGACCTGACTTGTGGGAATAACTGAAATGGACTGTGGGTAACATATACCACGTTTTGTACAGAACATCACCTTGCGTAGTTAAAATATTCCCTTTAGCCACCAAAGCTGGTCCTGGGCTGACAGGTGTGCATTTCTCTCAATGGTCTACTCAGAAATGATAAGGTTACAGCTTTTTTTTTCTTTTTTTTTTTTTTCTTTAAATTTTAAATAAAAAAGCAGTTGACTGAAGCATTGTCTCTTTCTCTCTCTTCTTTTTAGGTAAATAGCAAAAATAAAAATAAAAACCAACCCTGGCATTTGCACAAATAAAGCAAATGGAATGCCATGGTTTTTAAGAGGTTAGTAGAAAGACTGAAGTGAAGAAAATCTAGAGAAAAATCATGTATTAATTTCCTTCTTTTAAAAAATTTCTACATGTGCAAAAAAAAAAAAAAAAACCCAAAACAAAAACAAAACACCCCAACAACAACATGCTGTTTGAGGAAAACAAAAAGAAATGAGTACATAAAATTAAAAATATAAATAAAACGTTTGGATGGTTCAGTAAAAGCAAAAACCAGCCTGGGTTACAGAAGGGTTATACATTCAAGATGCTTTTAAACCCAGTGGGATAACTTATGTTAAAACTGTGTTAATAGTTAACTTTAAAAATCTCAAGTTTGTTCTTAAATCTTCACAATACAAGCAAAGCTGTTTAAAATATACACTATACATATTTCTCATAGTCTCTCCAACCTCATGAATGCGCATTAGGCTTTTTCATATACTAAAAGGAGGGGTTCTCAAAGCTAACTTGCTCATAATAACCTGCATTATTTAAATGTTTTATATGGGTTAAAAACCTTTTCAGACTTACATAAATAGTATTTAGCAACAGAAGTGTTAATTTAAAAACTCTAAAGCATTTACAAATAGTCAGGTTGGAACAGCCTAGGGAGTTATGTGCACTGTACTTTAAAATGGTATTTACATCAGACCATTATTTTTGTAAAAATTTCCCTAAAAATATTAAAAAAAATTAACCTATTCTTAACTAGCAGAGAAGGATCATAAAGAGTAAACCAAGAACGAAATTATTTCCTGATGGAAACCCCACACATCCCTCCTCACTTGGGTTTTACTCTATGAAACCACTGTGACTCCTAATAGGCTCTTCTATCAAGTGTCAAGATAATGTGGTAAAACAGTTTGTTAGATAAGTTACTGGCCAAGTGAACTTGAAAAAAAAAATGTTCTTCCATCTTATCTCTGGCTTGGATTACATGTGTATTTAACTGGAGGGGCAATCTAAATAGGCACAATTCCCATTTAATGTGGAATAAAAGACAAAAAAAATGGGAAGAAAGGGTGATGGTTTCTTTGAGAGTATGAAGTGAAGGAAGGACAACAGCACATGGAGCGAACAGGCAGCAAAGACAACAGCGTGGCAATACCCCAGGGGCAGCCAATGACCTCCTTGATAAATCCATATACCTGTTTGACCCCAAGAAGGGCTACAAGGGTTCCAATACCTACACTGTTATTTGAGATAGAGACCAACCAAAACTGTAACTATTGGGCAGCTGCATCTTTTCAAATTTGTGTAATTCACTCGATGACCATGTGCAATTTATATTAACAATAATGTTCATGCCGAGGCAATGTATTTGAGGGCTAAGAAAAAGCAAAATGTGCCACTGAGAGAAACCTGTTTCCATATAAACTGGTCTTCATGCTTTCAAGTGGCTCTAATATACCTTGGATACTAAGCCAAGCCATGCAAAAGCAAAGAGTACAGACTTTTCATTAACATTGGTATCTCACTTCTAAACCACTGACTTCAAAGTTGCCATAGAAACATATAACACAATACTGAAAGCATACAATTGAGGGTTCATGAATTTTTAAGAAATGCATACCCCTCATCTATGTTCAACAGTCTTAAATCTTAGCTACAAGGCATATCAGAGGAAGGAAGGTTAAGTGGGGGTAATGTCTAAGGAACATACAGAATTCTGGAAGTAGGAAATATTCCAGAAATGGGATCAATGTGCCAGCAATAAGCATAATTCATTTCATTTGAAAATTCACTTAAAAGAGCCCATAAACAGTCCCAAACCATAAAGTTATCACCTGCATAATTTACATAAACATTAACACACTTGCACTTTGTAGACAACACTCTGTAAACATGGCCACTGGGGGAGGGAGACTCCCTACACCTCACTCATGACTGACAACGTGTAATCATATTAAATAAAATTACTTAGCTTCAAAAGATTTCAAACCTGACCAATGATTAAGCTCCATGTCCCCATTTAACAACACTTAAGCATTAATTCTAAAATGTCACCTAGGATGGTTTCAGGGTTGTATGCTAGAAGCCTGACTAGCAATGACAGCAACTCCTCTCTAGCTGGCACAGACCTATAAACTTTAGTACAAAACCAAAAAAGTACAGAAACTAGGTCAATTTGTTAGCTACATATTTACAGATAATTACATGATTTTTCACTCATAATTGTCAAACTATGAGTGAAAGGAAACTGTGCAGGTTGAATTACCCGTACTTTGGGGGCGGGGACTCTTGAGCATCAAGACACCCTTCCATTCACTGAGAAGTCTTACCTTCTCTTCTCTCTACACTTCCAACTACCTACAGATGTTAATATTATATCCAGTGGGCATCCTGCTGGAGAGGATTAACCTTTTCCTCTATTTAAAGAAGAACCCCTTGTATATTTAAAAGCAAAGCAAAACAAAACCCCCAATACACATACACACACCCACACACACACTTCAGTTTGGATTGCTGGAAACAGTTAACAGATGTGGTGACATAGTACATGGCTCCCCAGTTTTTGCTCTCTGCTTTTATTTAAGATACTTATTTTTGCATGGATGGGCAGTGCAAGTTTCAGAAGCCTGCAATAGGCAGATATGATGCATATTTCTTATACTTATGATCTGAAGGCCAGCACTTGTTTGGAAATCTGAATATAATCAAAGAGGGGGGAAAAAAAAAGTCAAAACAACATTAAAAGTGGGCTACCAGAATTCAGTAGGAAATATAAATGCACAAAAGAGTTCTCAGCTTCACTTTTTCTACAGTGTTTAATAAAAATTTCTTTACAAATTGATAGTTATTTCCAACGTAGATCTACTGTAGTGATTTCATAAAAGTGCAGACAACATAACCAGACACAGCAAAACAGACTTCAATCAGTAGTCCTTGCATACAAGAGGCACATATGCTGAGTGTACAGCACACTCTTCATCCTTTAAGGAATCTGAGGGTGGGACATTTCCAGTTCTTAACAACTCAGGGTGAGTGCCTTTTAAAAAAGGCAATGCTCAAACCATGAAGGGAGACTTCTGTTATTAGGGATAAAATAAAACAGAAATTGTATATATGCAATAATGATCTGTATTTTGATAAGCAGGTCAAAGATGACAGCCCAATGTTCCTTACGAGAAGACTATTAAGAAGTAAGAATTTCTTTCACCATAGCAGATTCATACTTAGTATACCTTAAATATATTATTTTCTGACTTTAATACACATTAGGACACTTCACATTCTGAACATGAGACAAATGGAGAACTATAAAACCTCCAAAAGAATGGGTTGCTGTGGCTATAGGCATGGTGGTTCATGCCTGTAATCCCAGTACTTGAGAGGCTTACAGAAAGATTGCTAGTATTTTGAGGCCAGCCTTGGCTAAACATCAATTATCCAATCAGAAAGGGTACATGTCTCAAAAGAAAAGAAGCAAAAGTAAGAAAGGCATGTTGTGTTAGACCAAATCTCTGCTTGAATAGTAGTGGCTCAGAAGGGGTAGAAGGTGCATAAAGAACTTACTATTATCAACAAGAAGATAAGTTAAAAGGATTAAGACAGCCCTCCCTTCAAACCAGTATGCTTTCTCTCCCAGTGATCATCTCCTGCTCATTTTACAGTTTAGGAACCTTAGATATGTTTTAGTTGAATTCCCTTCTTGGAAGTTTTGATACTCAGTGAACCACATAAGTATTAGTATTAAGAGTAAAAAGTAAATGAGAAACCCCCAAAGTCCGTAAAGATTGTGACTCAGTGGCTCTCTTAACCTTTGCAGAACAATTACTACCAGTGTTCTTTGCAGAGTTTATTTTTTTTCTGCAGCTTGTATCTTTTATTGCATTGTAAAACAAACTTAAACAGTAACTGGCTCCTTCCCTAGCACAGTTTACTGCACTGTAATTTATAGTTTCATACTTTACCTAACTTTCTCCTCACCCATACAAGTGCTAAGGGGGAAAAAAGACTGAACCTACTCATCTCCTTCCCGTAAGTATCACTCTGTAAGACCAGTCTTGCTGTAACATGGGGTGGGGGCAGGAACAATAAAACTTGAGCCCTGGCAGACACATTTAGAATGAGTTATACCAATCCATCTATTCACACATATAGACACTCATATGTATATACAATATATACATACAAGTGAAAATAGCTATACCCAAAATGTGCACATTTAACAGTTTTAAAACGCCAGTAGATCATGGTATAATAAAATTTATTTCCACTTGTAAATGGCACAAATGGAGAAATGCAAAGGTGTTCAAGTACAATGAAGTCATTTTTACAGGTGAAAATAAATCATATTATTCCAGTGTCCAAAACAATGTTATTCTATGTTTAAAATGCTAGACATTAACAGAAGCACAAAATTACTAAATTCTGCCTTATGATCTGAAAGTTTTCAATTTTTGAAAAAGATGTACAGAAAAATTATTAGTAGCAGGATGGGATCTCCAGGACAGTTTCTTTAGTGTTATGTTTACTTGGTGTCCAGGCAGCCAAAAAATCATAATGACTATGTACAAAGCTCCATTTACTAGCAAGGCCTTGACTTCAGGCTGTGTTTCACCTGTGGGTGTGATGTCAAATTCAGGACTATCCATCTCTAGATATGGAAATGTGCAGAAGAGCAGAAGCTCTTTTAAAAATAAACATGCTTTCAGCTAAC
The DNA here is from genome assembly GCA_902729485.2 of Mus minutoides. Lineage (NCBI taxonomy): Eukaryota > Metazoa > Chordata > Mammalia > Rodentia > Muridae > Mus > Mus minutoides. Next base: position 124,244 of record LR750158.1, on the reverse strand, counting down.
ATTGTTTATACAGTGCAAACACATTCTGATGTCAAAATTTAGGGTTAGAACTAAGTTTAAAAGAAAAGTTATGTGCAAAGGGCAGAGAATCTAATTAGGAATAAAATGTCTCAACATATAGGCTTTGCATTTTTAAAATGCTGACCCCAAAAAAGGGGGACCAAGAACTGTTTCCCTGTCAGGTTCTGGATACCAGATATAGGTCTACAACCTCTGGTGTGCTAACAAGCTCTCCATGCTCTCATCTTCTTAAACACACATATAATGAGTGAATACCAACAACTGGGGAGGAGGTAGTGTTAATTTGGTCAAATGTTGACATTTCCGCTTTTTTTCCCCCCATCAAGTACTTGCCCTGATTTCAGGGCATTTCAAACCCTTTCAAATTTTCCTGCTACCAGTTTTTACTGTGACCACTTCTGCTGTGTACATGATTCAACTAGAGTTATTATAGGATATAAACACAAACCTACTCATTTTAATCATTGTGCAAACTACATGCATTGTAACTAAATTGATGGTATCATCCAGGTATAATGACCTACATGGAAAAACTGGGTGCCACACAATTAGATGTGGGCAGAAATCCTTACCAGACAGACAGTATTCAATCACACTAGTGTGAGTGCATTATGATCAAAATGGACTCATTAACTACATTTGACCAAGTGACGCTCACAATGGGTGATAAAATGTGTTTCTGGTAGTAGTTTGGAGTTTGAAGAAATGTCTTGCATATATCGGATCTGCTTTCTCAATCTAACCTTCTGGTAGCAGATAGCTGCCAGAACAATTTTTAAAGATGATATTCTTTTAGTTTTGAATATCCTATTAAACTCTAACGCTTCCCCTTATTTCCTCAAAACATATAGAATTTTCAATTTGTTTGAAACTCCTGAATAGTATTTTGAATGAAAAAGGAAAAAAATAAAAAAGAAAAGCCCTTTTCATTAGCTATAGCAAGTATATGTTTACCTAAAAACTGATGGGGAATATGTTTAAAACCCTGCCTAGAAGTGTGTGTGAATAATATTAACCTTCTATTGGATTTTCAAAGAACCTATACCATAGCATCTACCTTTCTTTTGTTCTTTCTTTTTTGAGACACTTCAAGGCAGCCTTGAACCTGAGATTTCTATCCCTGCCTCCTAAATGCTGGGATTATAGGCATTTGCTACCATACCCTGATCTAATTTTTCTTTTAATTAGTGTCAGAAATCCTCAAACCAATGTCAGAAACTTCTAAAGGGGGTACGTCATGGAGACTGGACTGACATACCTGGACAAGACATAAAATGTGGTTAAGAAAACCAAGAACTTCTATAGTAGCAGATGACAATTTGGTCACTAGTTTGTTCTAATTATGATGAAGAGAATGTTTACCGTCTACCTAAATGAAAAGCAGGACCCAGAGTTAGTAGCAAGAGCTCTTCAAGACAACTGAAAAGGGAGCAGGACAATAACTTATACAAAACCTCTTGTCTCTCACTAAAGAGGGCATTGGCCCTAGTCTACCACCAACTCAAGGCTCCACACAAGCAATGGGATATTAACTAACATTGATGAAGAACACTGGATTGATCCTTCATTGAAGAACATACAAAACACACTCCCCAAATATTAGTGGTCCTTGACCACTACATAATATCTTCAAATTTTGTTTTCTTTCATTCACCAAACTACCTAGTTTCTTTCTCAGTAGTATTTTAGCACTAAAGCTAGAGACTTCTGAAAGGAATTTGCTATTATATGATATTAACATGGACCCAGATGGTCACTAAGTCTCAATGAATTAAGAATTTGTAAGGTACTATAGCAACAAAAACAGCGATTAAGCACAGAGGACCTGCAAATGAAGCAATAACTACAGTGTGAAGGTTAGCCAGCAGCTGGTAGTCATTGGCTCAGTGACTCCTGGTGGCAACTAAGTAGTTAAATAATTGACTATTGCTACTTGTAAACAGGAAATCCCATAAGCTAAAAAGGGGATAATAAAATTATGTCTATGTAGTGTGATGAATATTCTAATAGATGGCAGTTCAAATATGGCATCATTCACTGCCTCTGGCACTTGCTTTGCATTGGCTGTATGTATTCATTTTTGTACAAACAAAGCAAAGGTACTGTTTGGAGTCTTAAGTTTGGGTCAGATGAGATAATGTACAAGAAACAAAATGTTAGGCTAGCTATACAGGCTTTCCCTCCTTCTCCCTGCTGAGCATCCCTGTCACAGGAGCTTTCAGGGGCCCCTCTGGCCCTCTAGTTTTTCCCTCTGAAAGCTCACAGGCTTGTTAGTGCAATAGCCACACAGCTTATGATCTCCTTATGCAACTCCGTCTTACGATGATACAACCTACAAAATCTGACAAATATCTGAAGCACTTATAGCAAAGAACTAAATGATTTTTCTACCACTGAAAGGTAAATGCAATCTTTTAATGTTCATGGTCTTCTGTCTTTTAGTTCAAATGAGGTTGAGAAATCAGATCAATTCATAAATAAAGAAACCACACTGGTGAGGAGTGGAGGTATACTTCAGTGAGAATGTGTCTCGGCAGGATGCTGCCTGCTGTCAGTGACTCACAGCACTTGGAATAGGAAGGAATGCTTTAGGTCTTCTGACAGATTTCTTAGGCTATGGATACCCTAAAGTGATGATTCAGATTAGCTTGCTTCATTCTGTTTTTATATTGTTCAGATAATACCCCTTCTAATTAAGCCAATTTTTTTTGCCACATACATGAAATACTTATCTATTTCCACTTTAAAATTTTTCCAAAAGTTAAACAAAAACAAAAAGCCAACCACAAAAACCCCGGCAGCCAAATACTATGACATCCAATTAGTAAACACAAAACATAACGCTTTACAAAGACAAATAAAATATACCATATGCACAGCTTCCACACGGTAGTACCCAAGTGAGGAGGCTGCTGTGATGATGTCTGTAGGCAGTTTCTTTTGGCAGACAGCTCCAGCGGAATTGCCACTTTCAATTATTATGTGTAAGACATGTGTGACCCATTGGATATTTGTGAAGTGACACTCGTGCTTCTGCTCATGCCCTGTTCCGTCCGTCCCCCAGAAGCTGTCCGCCTCAAAGCCTGGGGGCTATTGCGGACTCCCATACTGCTACCTCGAGGTACCCCTTGCATTGGCCCTGAGGGATGACCCCATGGTTGGGGTCCACCTTGCATCGGATGACCCCAAGCTTGTGGTGTGCCACCCATGGGATGACCCCAGTGAGGTCCTGGACCCCCAGTAGGATTGTGAGACCAACTAGAAGCTCCTGGGTAGCTGTGGCTGAATGCCTCAGGGGAGAGATTAGAAAGGACCATGTTACTAAAACCTAATCTCATGCTTTCAGAGTCAAATGCTTCAATTTCTCTGGCTTGACGCTCGAGCAGGCTACGTATTCGTTCTGTTCGTTCATTCTGCAAAGCCAACATCTCTTCTTCAATCTGTCAAGATAGGAAAAGGGAGCAATAAGATATTTTATGTTTCAGCTAAAGCAGCAATACCTACTCAAGAAAATCAACAGCTATTTTATGGACACATTATTATTATCGTTATCATTATCATCATCATCATCTTGATTTTTCATGACAGGTCTTCTCGTGTAGCCCTGGCTGTCCTAGAACTAGCTCGGTAGAATAGGCTGGCCTCGAACGCACAGAGATCTGCCTGCCTCTGCCTGTTCAATGCTGGGATTAAAGTTGTATACCACCACTGGTGGGCATCTTTTCTTCTTTGTCTGCACCTGTTACTCTCTCTCAAAAATAAAAAACCACCCAAAAAAACAAAACAAAACAAACAAAAAAACAGAAATGGAGCTAGCATTCCTCCTCTCATAATTCAATAGTCTTCAAATCGCTTTATATTCTTTTTGATTGTACTGACACAGGTTTCATATAGCTGAGGTTGACCTCAAAGTTATACAGGCAAGGATGATTTTTGAATCCTATCTTCCTGCCTCCATATCCCAATGGCTGAGTTTAAAGCTTTGTGTTTTACTGTCTGGATGCCCTCAGGCCGTGATAAAGTCCTTGCATGGCTGCTTGCTTATCTCCAGCTTCTCCAGGTGCTGAGTGAGTCAGTGGTATATGGCTCATTTCCTTCTCGGGCCATAAATCCAAGAGTTTGTCCTGTAGCATTTTCTGTGGTTTTCTTTCTGAGTCTGCTTAATGCTGATGAGAACATGAATGATGGATTCATGGACAACTCAGATCTTGGAGTGCTTGAACACAGCGAAACATGTGAACTTCAGTATATGAGAGAGCTCCATCGTCAGATCATTGTGTTGTTTCAGCAGCTCCTCTGTACCTCCAAGGTCCCAAACTTTAGTCTTCAAATGGCTCATAATCTACCCATTAATTATATTCCTT